>CM045456.1:3066620-3144224 GCA_024666655.1 Dascyllus trimaculatus
TTAGCGAGCCGTGCAGTAATTCTTCCTCGGAGCTGCTCCCCCGTCATCAGCATCGCCGGTATCAAAAGAGGCGCATAATAAATAGAGGGGAGAGTGGCAGCACGCCGACTGAGATGTTAGAATAGTGATCGGCACCATCAGATCAATAACTGAATAGATGATTTATGGAGGTTTTTGCTGAAGATAAAATAGTAAAAACACATGATGAAGTTTCTGGTTTTCAATACTTTGGTGGAGACGCCCACAGACTCAAAAAAAACTGTTGAAATGATTCCACAATTGTCCAAAATGGTGCTAAAGCTGTCTAAAATAACTTGAAACCTGTCCTAAAGGATTGCGAAACTGTCAAAATAACATGACAAACGCAAAAATGACTCCAAAACTTTTAGAAAATGACTCAGATATAGTCCAAGTTGTCAAAAAAACAATCCAGAATGATTCAGAAATGACTCAAAGTTTGTCCCACATGACAAAAACACGTCCAGAATGACTCTAAAGTTGTCTAAAATGTCTTGAAGCCTGTCCAAAATGATTTGAAATTGTCCAATAAACATCAAAATGTCTCCAGCGTGACAAAACATGTCCAACATAACTTAAAAACTGCCCAAAATGACTGTAAATGTGTCCAAAATGACTGTAAAATGCAACAAAAATGACTCAAAATTTGTCGTAAGTGACCAAAACCTGTCAAAAATTATTTCACAATTGTCCAAAATGACACTAAAGTTGTCTAAAATTACTTGAAACTTGTACAAAATGACTGTGAAATTGACCAAAAATGACTCAAAATATGTCCAACAAGAAAAAACGTACCCAAAATGATCCAAAGTCTGTCTAAAGTGATTCTGTAAGTGTCCAGAATGACTCAAAATTTGTTGTAAGTGACCGAAACATGTCCAAAATGACTCCTAAGTTGTCTAAAATGTCTCGAAGCCTGTTCAAAATGATTTGTAAATAATAATAAACCTCAAAATGTCTCCAGTGTGACAAAATATGTCCAACATAACTTGAAAACTGCCCAAAATTACTCTAAATTTGTCCAAACTGACAACAATGTGTCCAAAATGACTGTAAAATTGACCAGAAATGACTCAAAATATGTCCAACATGAAAAAACTCGACCAAAATGATCCAAAGTCTGTCTAAAGTGATTCTCTAAGTGTCCAGAATGACTCAAAATTTGTCATAAATGACTTGAAACGTGTCCAGAATGATTCCATGACTGTCGAAAATGACTCAAAATATGTTCAACATAAAAAACTGATAAAACGATCCAAAGTCTGCCTAAAGTGGTTTCTCCAAGTGTCCAGAAAGACTCAAAATTTGTCATAAAATTTGTCCAAAATGACTCCAGAGTTGTCTAAAATGTCTCAAAGCCTGTCCAAAATGATTTGAAATCGTCCAATAAACCTCAAAATGTCTCCAGTGTGACAAAAACTTGTCCAAGAAAACTGCCCAGAATGACTAAATGTGTCTGAAATGACTTGAAACGTGTCCAAAATGACCCAAAGTCTGTCTACAGTGATTCTGTAAGTGTCTAAAACAGCTCAAAATGAGTCAAATTAGTCAAAAACTGGTCCACATTGACTCAAATCAGCTGCTGAGAATGAAATAGAAAACACATTTACTGTAGTGCTGTAGTGTGAGTGTGTGGGCGTCTCCACCGAAGTAAAGAAAACCATCGTCTCCATTAAACCAACAGGAAGCAGCTGAGTTTTACTGCGAATCCTCACATTGAAAACGCAGCAGGAGTCGCACTTTAAAACGCCCACATTCACATCCACGTGTGAAATACAGGCCAACTACGATGCAGACGGACGCCAGCAGACGTCTGATGCAGCCTCACTCCGCTGTAATTCTGAAGCATTAGAGGGGGAGTGGAGGAGCACAACGGACGGACGAAGATGAAAGTTCGGGAGGATCCTGATAACGACGAGGAGAGCAGCAGCAGACAGGTGTGGAGGAGGAATCTAAGCGGCAGATACGTGAGATTAAAGGAGGATTCTGCTGTATTCCCCGCTAATGCGTCGCTACAGGTCAGGCTAACTGCACTCTCCACCCACGCTGCAGGCATTCAGGGAAACCAGGACAAAGCAGCACATGTGGGGGAAAAGCTCCCTGCAGCCTCCAAAAAGCCTCATTTTTACATGAATCATTTCGAGTCTGACTGAAAGGAAACACAGAGAGCATCGGGCTGGAACAGACTTCTATCGAGCTGCACCCGACATGTTCATCCACTGGAGTCGGACTTTCTGATAGCAGCTAAACATAACATGGAAACTCGTTATTTCTGTTTGATGGCTGGTCGTCCAAAATGGATTAGAAATCCCCAAAATGACTTGTAATTCATCAAATGTGGCAAAAAACCTGTCCGAAGTTATTCAAATTCTGTTCAAAATGACTTGAAGTTGGTCCGAAATGAGTCAAAACTTGCATAGCATGTAAAATAAAATGTCAAAATTGGCTTGACAACCGTTAAAGTGACTCCAGAATTGTCCATAATGACTCAGGATGTCCAGCCTGGTCAAAAAAAAGACTCGCAAACTGTCCAAAATTACGTAAAATCTGTCCAAAATGACCAGAAATTGGTCCGAAATGAGTCAAAACTTGTACAACGTGTAAAAAAAAATGTCCACATTGACCTGACAACCGTTAAAATGACTGTAAAACTGTCCGAAATAACTCTTATTTGTCAAACGTGGCAAAAACCTAATGAGGAAAGACTCAAAACCTACTAATTACTTGATAACTGTCCTAATATTTACCACTAATTTTACAAACACTTACTACTGTCATATTGTGATATATTATAATAAAAAAACTGTATTATATATACATAAAATGGTCCAAAATAACTCGAAACCTGTCCAAACTGACTAAACCTGTCCAAAATCATTCAAAGTTTGTCCAGCGTGAGAATAAAAAAATTCTAAAATGACTTGGAACCTGTCCAAATTTACTGTTGTCTAAAATGAGTCAAAATGTGTCAGACGTGACAAAAATGTGTCCAAAATAACCTGAAAACTGTCTAAAATGACTAAATTTGTCCGACCTGACAAAGATGCTTCGAAAAGACTTTCCAAAATTACCAAAACCTGTGAAAAATCACTGAAGATTGGTCCAAAATGTGTCCGAAATAATAAAAACGTTCCAAAAAGACTGTCAACAATTACTTGGAGCCAGTCCTAAATGACTGAAAATTGGTCCAAAATTACTTGAAACCTGTTCAAATTGAATGTTACGTTGTCCAAAATGAGTCAAAATGTGTCCAATGTGACAAAAACGTGTCCAAAACAACCTGAAAACTGTCTAAAATGACTAAATTTGTCCAACCTGACAAAAATGCTTCAAAGAGACTTTCCAAAATTAACAAAACCTGTGAAAAATCTCTGAAGATTGGTCCAAAATGACTGTTAAGTTGTCCAAAATGTGTCCAAAATAATAAAAACTTTCCAAAAAGATTCGCAGACTGTCCACAGTTACTTGGAGCCTTTCCAAAATGGCTCCAAACCTGCCAAGAGTGTTTCAAAATTTGCCAGTGTTGACAAAACGTTTCCAAAAACGCCTTGAAAATGGTTCAAAATTACACAAAACCTTTCCATAAATACTGGAAGTTGTTCTTAAATGAGTGTAAACTTGTGCAAAATGACTGGAAACCGGTTGACATGACTCAGAATGTGTCCAGCGTGATAAAAAACATTCCAGAAAGACTTGCAAACTGTCCAAAATGACTCGAACCCAGTCCAGCTGCTGAACCATGTGCTGAACCATAACATACGGGTAAGGGTTGGGGTTAAATTGTCACCAAACTGTTGCAAAATGAAGTAAAGTTGGATGTAATAAGACTGAATGCGATTGGTTTATGGAACGTTGAGATGGGTGGAGTCAAATGTTGAGTCAGTCAGGGGCTTCTCGGATGGCCTGGGAGTCAGCTCCAGAGCCCCAGCTGATGATCCTGGAGCTGAAGACCTGCGCTACTGCATTTGTTCTCCCCGCCTCCTGACCTGTCGGATCGGGCCACCACTCGGTTCCCTCCGCCTCCAGCCAACCCACTGTGGCCGTCTCGCACCTGAAGAATATAAAACCTACAGCCAAACTCAGTCGGGGCGGCTGGGATTTAACGAGACCAGTTCGCCCTGGTGCCCCAACCCCAAACCCAACCCCAACCCCAACCCTTCAGGAACATGTTCATCTAATGCATCTGTTATCTGTTACGCCCCCCTAGGAAGAAGAAAACATTTCGCGCCCCTCCACTCTCCGCTGCGACTATAAATAGCATCATTTGTCTATAAAATTGTTATAAGTACACCTCAGCATAACATGGTGTCCTTATTAACATGAAAGAATACAAAAAAGAAGATCAACTTACAACAAAGAATAACTTTATTAACACTGTTGTAGCCAACATTTTTAGACACAGTAAACACTAGGGCTGGTCCCGAATATCCGAATATCCGAATATTGGTTGGTTGTGGTGGTATTCGGATAATAATTTTGATATTCGAATAGTCCTGCGTGCCGCCGCCAGGTGCCACCGAGCGCTGCCAAGTGCCGCCAAGTGCCGCCAAGTGCCGCCGAGCGTCTCCACAAGCAGCCGAGCGTTGCCAAGGCTGTAGTATGCCGTGGGACGCTGGCGAG
Source organism: Dascyllus trimaculatus (assembly GCA_024666655.1). Lineage (NCBI taxonomy): Eukaryota > Metazoa > Chordata > Actinopteri > Pomacentridae > Dascyllus > Dascyllus trimaculatus. The sequence goes on from CM045456.1 coordinate 3,071,259, forward strand.
CGTTGCCGAGTGTCGCCGAGGCTCAAGCACAATAGCATGCCAGCGTTGAGCAGCGCTGAGCTCCGCCCCGAACTGCACACTGCAGTCAGGGGTACTTGGGACAAAAATGCTTCACAAAAGTCTACCGCAGAAGAAATACAGCACACTGACACCAAGCGGCCGTAACAGCGTGTTAAAAGCATGTCCACAACAACCTGTTCAAAATAACTGTACTGGTGTTCAGAATGACTCAAAGGTTGTCCAACGTGACTAAAACTTGTCAAAAATGACCTGAAAAGTGTCTAAAATGACCCCATAATTGTCCAGAGTTCCTCAGAGCCGCTGAGGTGAGGAGCTGAGGAGGGAACATTGTTTAGTCTTTTGCAGGATCTTCTGCTAGAGATTTATGTTCGGCATGTTTATTCACCATTTTAAGTCTATTTTGGGGGATTTTTCCTGACGTTAGACTGTGTTTTACATGATACATTCACAGACTGTCGTGTAGTTGAACGCTTTTCGGTTTTTGCTGTTTCTGGCTGATAAATGGGGCCACTCTGGTGATTAGTTTTAAAACAAAACACGACTTTCAAGCCTGCTGCTGGAGGTTGAGAGGGTTAAACCAAGTCGCTCGGCTCAAAGCAACACATTGGCCGACTGGAAGCGACGTCGCTGAGCCCAGCTGTTGGTCCTAACAAGCTTCCTTTCAGCCCCCGTGGCTCCAACTGTGACCTCACTGTTTAACATGTTAATAGAAGAAGCCACAAATGAGTTTCTGAAAGCTTCGAGTCAGCACTCGCTGCTTTATATCGCCCGCCGGAGGGAAGGAGCTGGTGGTGAAGGGCAGGGGAGGGTCTGCCAGATCCTCCCAGCTCCTCGTATGCAGATTGAAAGCCCTGCTATTCTTTCTTCCCTCTGACCTTCATGGCTGTCTGAACAAGACTGGCAAGCAGAGATTTTAATTTTACTGAAAGGTTACAATATACGCCTGAATCCGTCCCTGATTAAGCTCTCCAACACTGCCGGCTTCCATTTTTGCTGCATGAATATTTATTTCTTAAGTAATTCCCTCTTTGTGAGCAGCAGAAAGGGACCACATCTGTAATTTCTTTGTGCGTGATGATAATTAAACTGAGTCTTAAATGTGTTGGCCCTGAATTAGCATTTTGTTTCACTTGTCATCGTTTTTCTGTCACTGCTTTTCATGAATGTGGATAATTAGCTCGCATAAATATAACATGACTGGTCGTAATCCCACATACAAAGCTGCCGATTTGGGGAAACAGTGGCGGTTTAATCAGAAGTGAAACAGGCCAACTGTGAATTTCTCTTCATTAATGCTGCATTTAAAGTCTCAGTGGTATTACTCATGTTCATAGCTTAAAATCTGGCTCTGAAAAACCTCTGAGTTCTGCAAAATATTTTCAGAGTCTGGAGAATTTCACACGTTTTTGGACCTTGAATGTTTGTATTAACCGTTGAGCTATCTTAATGGTTCGGCATCTCCAGAAATAAAACTCGGACAGCCGTGAAACGTGGCGAGGACACGGACAGAACAGCTTCCACCAGATCCAAGCGATCGAATGGATCCAGCAGAGGACACAGTTTTAAAAGCTGGTCATTGAAAATGGGAAAAGAAGTGCAAATTTGTCACACAAAGGTGGTATTGTGGGATCTATTCTGACATGAAACCTGTCCAAAATGGCTCAAAATGACTCAAATTTGAAAAAAATTGCAAAAATGAATAATTTTTGGGCCTCAAAAATGGAAAAAAGTTCAAAGTTTTCTAACAAGGGTGTTATTGTGGAGCCAGGAAGTTCCTGTAAGTGTATATATCTATGGATGGATCCATATTTCCTACTAAGAATACAGTCTTTAGCTGACATTTCACCAACTGTAGAGGCTCTAACATCAGTAGAATTTGATGTGTGGAAAGTCTGGACAAGACAAGGCTCCATGTTTTTGATATTTTGACATGAACCCAGTCCAAAATGACTCAAAATTGTCAAAAAAATAAAATAAATAATAATTATTGGTCCCTGATAATTAGAAAAATGCAGAAGTTTCCAACAAGGGTGTTATTGTGGACCCAGGAAGTTCCTGTAAGTGTATATATATATTGACCGAATGGATCCAGCAGAGGACAGGTTTTTAATTACTGGTCCTTAAAAAAAGGAAAAAAGGGCAACATTTTCCTAACAAAGGTGGTCATGCAGCCCCAGCAAGGCTTCTCTAAGTGTAGATACATGGATGGATCCATGTTTCCTACTAAAAATACCAACATTGGTCGACATCTCACCAACGTTTGAGGCTCTAACATCAGTAGAAGATGATGTGTGGCGACTATGGCAAGACAAGGTTCCAGTTTTTTGCTATTTTGACATGAAATCTGTCCAAAACTATACAAGATTTGTCCAAAATGACTCAAAAATTTATAATAATGAATAATTATTGACCCTTGACTATGAAAAAACTGCAGAATCTTCAAACAGGGCTGGTATGGTGGCTCCATAAAGTTCCTGTAAGTGTATAAACATGAATTTATCCATATTTCCTACTAAAAATACCAACTTTGGTCGACATTTCACCAACGTTTGAGGCTCTAACATCAATAGGATTTGATGTGTTGTGGGTTTAACAAGACAAGGTTCCATTTTTTTGCTATTTTGACATGAAACCAGCCCAAAATGACTCAACATTGTCCGAAATACCATGAAACGTATCTAAAAAAGACTCTAAATTTGTCCAAAATGACTCAAAATTGTCAAAAAAAATACAATAACGAATAATTATTGAACCTTAACAATGAAAAAACTCCATAAGTTTCAAACCAGGCTATTTTGGTGTCCCCAGAAAGCATATATATATGGAAGGATCCATATTTCCTACTAAGAATACAGTCTTTAGTCGACATTTCACCAACGTTTGAGGCTCTAACATCAGTAGGATTTGATGTATTGCAAGTTTGACAAGACAAGGTTCAATGTTTTTGCTATTTTGACATGAAATCTGTCCAAAGTGATGCAAAATTGGTCCAAAAAGACTTAGAATTGACAAAAATTACCAAAATGAATTGGTCCTTGATATTTAGGAAAGTGCAGAAGTTTCCAACAAGGGTGTTATTGTGGACCCAGGAAGTTCCTGTAAGTATATATGTATGGATGGATCCATATTTCCTACTAAGAATACAGTCTTTAGTCGACATTTCACCAACCTTTGAGGCTCAAACATCAGTAGAACTTAATCTGTGGAAAGTTTAACAAGACAAGGTTCAATTTTTTTGCTATTTTGATGTGAAACCTGTCCAAAAAGTTGTCCATAATGACTTAAAATTGTCTAAAAATGTCATGAAACTTATCCGCAAAGAATTAAAATTGCCAAAAATTGCAATAATGAATAAGTAATTGTCTCCGGACAATGGACAAAGAGCAGAATCTTCAGGGAAGGCTGATCTAGTGGCTCCATAAAGTTCCTGTAAGTGTATAGATATATAAATGGGTGGATCCATATTTCCTACTGACAGTACAGACTTTGGTTGACATTTCACCAACCTTTGAGGCTCAAACATCAGTAGAACTTGATGTATTGCAAGTTTGACAAGACAAGGTTCAATGCTTTTGATATTTTGACATGAACCCTGTCCAAAGTGACACGTCATTTGTCAAAAATTACAATAAGGAATAGTTTTTTGCCCTTGAAAATGAGGACAGTGCACATCTGTTGGTGCCAATCGTTCATTTTCTGTCACCATCCAGCTCCAACTATGAGAACACAAATTGGATATTAAAACCAACAGAGAGGCAAAAAGGCTTTTGGGAATTTCCTTTCTGCAAATAAATGAAATGTAAATGTGTTCAGGAACGATGACTCCTTTGCACTGCCTTCTCTTGTAGCTTTCACTGATCTCCTGTTAAACTCGTCCTGTTGTCATGATGAGTTCCAATCAACGTTTTGTGTGATGTGTGTTGAATCATCATCAGTTCCTCTGTTCACTGTTCATATCTGTGTGTGAACGTTCGTTAAGGCAAAATGAGCATCGTGTGATGAATTTCCACAAGAAGACAACATGGAGGCAGCTTGTAACTCTGCACAAATAATAACAACATAGAGACGCCAGTTTTTGTTTCCAACCAGTGAGTCCACATCAACATTTAGTCAAAATATGTAAAAAAATGGAACCTTGTCTTGTCATTCTTTCCACACATCAAATTCTACTGATGTTAGAGCCTCAACAGTTGGTGAAATGTCAACCAGAGTCTGTATTTTTAGTTGGAAACATGGATCCATCCATATATATACACTGACAAGAACTTTCTGGAGCCACCATACCAGCCCTATTTGAAGATTGGACAGGGGCCAAAAATGATTTATTATCATATTTTTTGCTTCATTTTGGACAAATCTTTCGAAGTTTTGGACAGATTTCATGTCAAAATAGCAAAAAATGGAACCTTGTCATGTTAAACTCGCAACACATCAAATCCTACTGATGTTAGAGCCTCAAACGTTGGTGAAATGTCGACCAAAGCCTGTATTTTTAGTTGGAAACATGGATCCATCCATAGATATACGCTTTCTGGGGACACCAAAATAGCCTGGTTTGAAACTCATGGACTTTTTTCATTGTCAAGGGTCATTAATTGTTCATTATTGTAATTTTTTGACAATTTTGAGTCATTTTGGACAAATTTAGAGACTTTTTTAGATACGTTTCATGGCATTTCGGACAATGATGAGTCATTTTGGGCTGGTTTAATGTCAAAATAGCAAAAAATGAAACCTTGTCTTGTTAAACTTGCAACACATCAAATCCTACTGATGTTAGAGCCTCAAACATTGTTGAAACGTCGACCAAAGACTGTATTTTTAGTAGGACATATGGATCCATCCATATATATACACTTACAGGAACTTTATGGAACCACAATACCAGCACATCTTTGAAGATTCTGTACTTTTTTCCACTGTCAAGGTTCAATAATGATTTATTATCATATTTTTTGTGTGTCATTTTGAACAAATCTTTTATAGTTTTGGACAGATTTCGTGTCAAAATAGCAAAAAATGAAACCTTGTCTTGTTAAACTTGCAACACATCAAATCCTATTGATGTTAGAGCCTCAAACGTTGGTGAAATGTCGACCAAAGTTGGTATTTTTAGTAGGAAATATGGATAAATTCATGTTTATACACTTGCAAGAACTTTATGGAGCCACCATACCAGCCCTGTTTGAAGATTCTACAGTTTTTTCATAGTCAAGGGCTAATAATTATTCATTATTATAAATTTCTGAGTCATTTTGGACAAATCTTTTGTAGTTTTGGACAGATTTCATGTCAAAATAGCAAAAAACTGGAACCTTGTCTTGCCATAGTCGCCACACATCATCTTCTACTGATGTTACAGCCTCAAACGTTGGTGAGATGTTGACCAATGTTGGTATTTTTAGGAGGAAATATGGATCCATCCATGTATCTACACTTAGAGAAGGCCTGCATGACCACCTTTGTTAGGAAAATGTTGCACTTTTTTCCTTTTTTTAAGGACCAGTAATTAAAAACCTGTCCTCTGCTGGATCCATTCGGTCAATATGATCTGCTGGAAATGATTCTGCCTGTTTCCTCACCACATTTCATGGCTGTGGGAGTTTTATTTCTGGAGACACCGAACCCTACTCGTGGCTTTTTAGATAACATACAAAAACTCCCAGGTCTGAAAGCATATAAAATTCTCAAACTTCTGCCAAAATACTTTACAGAACTTAGTTGATCAATAAATAAACTCTGGACAGCAATAAAAGTCCTGAATTCTGTCTGCGCTGACACCGACTGACCATCTGTGTGACGAACAAGAGGTGGTTTGAGCGACTGAGCATGTTGGCATCTCAAAGTCGTATCACAGAAGGTCTTTGCTGACTCATTACTGCGATATGAGTGTTTGACTCAGCAGCCTTCCTCCAGACGTCCTCCCACACTCACACTAAACACAGGAAACACAGATTTAAAGACTAGCATATGGTGGAGTGCAGCTTCTGTACAAAGTTAAGACGATATCCATCCTAATGCACATCACATCGCTGTGTCATAAAAGCCAACAGAGGAGCCGCTTTTAGATGCATTTGGAGTTTTGAGCCTCCCTCTGTGCCCCCTCCACAAACAGCAGAGTGTTTGAGTAGTCCTAATGTGTTTATCTTTGTGTTTCATCCCTCCAGATAATGGAAAAGGACAAACCACGGCTCTGATCTCAGAGGAGGGGGTTGAACAAGGTTTCCTTGATGAGGTAATGAAGCAGCACTTACAAATCATCTGCAGCAAAGACAAACCACCCCCACACGCACGGCCGTGAAATCGAGGCCGGGTTGGTGTGGAGCTGGTTTCCTGCAGCTGAGCATCAGCTGCTTCATTATTAAAGGTGGAGGGGCGGGAACCAAACACCTGCGCCGTTCATCAGCAGGCGACGGATGAAGGTGACCGCAGATAACGCAGAATTATGTGGCTGTTAAAGCGTTACATATGTTAAAACACTGTGGAAGTGTGTCTAAAAAACCCTGCACAATTATAATATATGCTAAAATATTTTAAAAAACTATATCCTAAACGAAGACCTGCTAAATTATTTTATGCACTAAAACATTGCAGAACAATGTGATACAGGAACTAATGGATCCAAGTTAGTCCTGAACACATGAGTTCTGATCAGAGGGCATGAAGCCTCACAGAAGTCTTTGTCATGGTGCCCCTTTACCAGCTAAACCCCCACAATGCTCTCTGCTTGCCAGCATGGTCATTTAGACTACTGTCTGTAGTCCAAATGACCACCTCCTCTGGTCTCTACAGTAAGAGGTGACACAACCAGGTACTAGAGTTAATCTACAGTGGAAAGAAAAATGAATTCCCTAGTTTATCAAGACATTTTGCAGGAGAACTTAAGGCCATCTGTCCACCAGTTTAAGCTCAACAGAAGATGGGTGATGCAGCAGGACAATGACCCAAAGTAAATCAACAACAGAACGGTTTCAGCAGAAGAAAATACGCCTTCTGGAGTGGCCCAGTCAGAGTCCCGACCTCAACCCGATTGAGATGCTGTGGCATGACCTCAAGAGAGAGATTCACACCAGACATCCCAGGAATACTGCTGAACTGAAACGGTTTTGTGAAGAGTAATGGTCCGAAAATCCTCCTGACCGTTGTGCAGGTCTGAACTGCAACTACAGGAAACGTTTAGTGGAGGTTACTGCTGCCAAAGGAGGGTCAACCAGTTATTAAATCCAAGGGTTCACATACTTTTTCCACAAAAACATGAAAACACATGATTGTTTGTGTGGTGTTAGTTTAAGCAGACTGTGTTTGTCTGTTGTTGCGACTTAGATGAAGGTCAGAACACATTTTATGACCGGTTTATGCAGAAATCCAGGTAATTCCAAAGGGTTCAAAGACTTTTTCTTGCAACTGTACAATATTTTAAATGTCTGTTATTTAAGAAAATGTTTGTTTAGACCTTTTGTTCAAATCTGATGTCACATGTGTCAGAATAGAAGGTATAACCAGAGCCAGGACACATGACTTCTGGTTGGAGGTCATTAACCGTCACAGAAGTCTTCGTCATGGTGGCTGTTGCTAGCTAAACTCCTGCAATGCTCTCTGCTTGCTAACATGAACTATCTGTAGTCTGAGTGACGCCTCCTCTGGTTTCTATTGTATTAAACAGTAAGAGGCTCCCCCAGGTGGAAAAATATCACAAAAATCAGACACAAAACGACACAAACGAGACACAGAATAACAGAAAAAGCAACACGACGAGACTCAGAATGACAAAACGAGACTCCAAACTATAAAAACAAGACACAAAACAACAAAAAGCAACACAACGACAAAAGCAGAAGACACAAAATGACAAATGAGTTACACAAAAAACAAGATACTAAAACAAATTACAATGCCAGTTTGTCTTAAACACATTATTAGCTCTGTTTGGAGGTCATTAACCACCACAGAAGTCTGTGTCATGGTGCCCGTTGCTAGCTAAACTCCCACAATGCTCTCTGCTTGCCAACATAAATTACCTGTAGTCTGAGTGACGCCTCCTCTGGTCTCTACAGTATTAAACACTAAGAGGCTCCACCTGGTGGAACAACCAGGTACTACAGCTGGTCTATGATACATTTTAGAGAACACAGGTTTTCTCCAGGTTTTCTGCCCTAGTGGAGCTTTAACTCTGAACATCTACAGAACATTAAGGAGGCAGAAAAGCATTTTTTTCTCAACGCATTGCAGAGATATTCAGTTGTTCAGCATATAGACTGGTTTTATTTTAATAACTTATGTACTTGAAGTGTGTATTATGTAGAAAAATGGTGTCAGATTGGGACTCAGTATCAGCAAATGCTAAATAATAAATGACTTGGATTGAATCAGGGGAAAAATTTGATCGGGACATCGCGACAAAAGGACTATTTTTATAATTCATTCATTTCCAAGTCTTCATGGCTTTGAATCTGCAGCCATGTGGCTCTGTGAAGCCAAAATAATGATGTTAGCATGGCGCTAAATGCTAATATGTCAATGCAAGCGCTGTCTCCCAAAAATTATGTTCCTACACAATTCAGTTGCATTTAGGCTCTGAAAGGAAGTAATTTAGTTTCAAACCAGATGTCGTTTTGCTTTTGTTCAGACTTAAGTTGAATCTTCACTCATTGTTTGATTAGCGCTCCATAACAGCCTGTTTAGGGTGGAGTCAGCTCTTTTACTACATGTTTAAAGCTTTTTAAATTCATTTTCTGGGTTAGTCGCACCTCATTTAATACATGAAGAGGAAAAACTGTAAAAAAAAGCAACAGTGACGCAAGAAAATGCGGCAAAGACGAGTTGATTTGGAAAATTAATTCCGTGTAGGAGCCTCTTCTGTGCCTTTAAACATGTTGATTATGCTGCCTGCTAATGACAGCCTCCGTATCCGGATCACATCTGGGAGCAGAGACAATCCAACGTGATGAGATTCTGTCAAACCTGCAAACCGCCTCAATGAGTTCGTCCTCCAGAGGAAGCAGAATGATTTACACAAGTCCTGTTTATCAGGGACGCGACGGCAGCAGCCATCTGCTTCACGCTGGATCCTCATCCTGATGAGAAGAACTACAGATAGTTTACATCCAGCAGCAGCAGTTTGATCAAAAACAGAAGATTTTGGACAATTTTAAGTCATTCTGGACGTGTTTTCAGTTATTTTGGGACCTTTTTGGAGTCATTTTGGACAGATTTTGAGAGTTTTTTTGGACATTTTTTGTCGGATTGGAAAATAATTTAGTAATTTAGGTCATTTTGCACAAATTGTAAGTCAAAAACAGACCTTTTTAGAATAATTTTAGACAACTTTAGAGTCATTTTGGTTATTTTTGGACAAAATTTCCATAGTTTTGGACGTTGTTGAGGTAATTTGGATGATTTTAAGATGATTTTGAACCAGTTTTAAGGCATGTTGGACCATTTTTTTGGTCTTTCTGGACAAGTTTGGAGTCATTCTCGACCTTTTGGAGTCATTTCGGCCAATTTTAAGTGATTTTGAGCAGCTTTTGAGAAACTTTGGACACTTTTACCAAATTTGAAGTAATTTCTGAGTAATTGTGGACAAGTTTCTGGTAATTTCGTACATATTTAAGGTCAGTTTAGACATTTTCCCTTCATTTTAAATACATTTAAGTCATTCTGGACAATTTTAAGTCATTCTGGACGTGTTTTCAGTTATTTTGGGACCTTTTTGGAGTCATTTTGGACAGATTTTGAGAGGTTTTTTTTGGACATTTGTGGACATTTTTTGTCAGTTTGGAAAAATTTTACCCCATTTTGGACATTTTTGAGTTATTTAGGTCATTTTGCACAAATTGTAAGTCATAAATAGACCTTTTTAGAATAATTTTAGACAATTTTAGAGTCATTTTGGACACATTTTGAGTTATTTTTTGACATATTCCTGTCATTTCAGAAATTTTAGGTCATTTTAGACATTTTGTGATTATTTCAGGACATGTTTGGAGTCATTTTGGACAGATTTAAGGTAATTTTAAGCAGCTTTTGTGAAATTTTTTAACATTTCCATTTTTTTGCACAAACTCTAAGTGATTTTTGGAGGTTTTTAGAATAATTCTGGACACGTTTTAAGTAGTTTTTGAGAGCTTCTGAGAAATTGTGGACAAGCTTTGAAGCAATTTTGGACATTTCTACTAGTTTGGAAAAACTTTCCATAGTTTTGGACGTTGTTGACGGAATTTGGATGATTTTAAGATGATTTTGAACCAGTTTTAAGGCATGTTGGACCATTTTTTTTGGTCTTTTTGGACAAGTTTGGAGTCATTCTCGACCTTTTGGAGTCATTTCGGCCAATTTGAAGTGATTTTGAGCAGCTTTTGAGAAACTTTGGACACTTTTAAAATCATTTTGACCAAATTTGAAGTAATTTCTGTGTAATTCTGGACAAGTTTCTGGTAATTTCGTACATATTTAAGGTAAGTTTAGACATTTTCCCTTCATTTTAAATACATTTAAGGAGTTCTGGACAATTTTAAATCATTCTGGACGTGTTTTCAGTTATTTTGGGACCTTTTTGGAGTCATTTTGGACAGATTTTTTTTTGACATTTTTTGTCGGTTTGGACAAATTTTTCCCCATTTTTGACAATTTTGAGTAATTTAGGTCATTTTGCACAAATTGTAAGTCATAAATAGACCTTTTTAGAATCATTTTAGGCAACTTTAGAGTCATTTTGGGCACATTTTGAATTATTTTTGACATTTTCCTGTCATTTCGGAAATTTTAGGTTGTTTTAGACATTTTGTGATTAATTCAGGACATGTTTGGAGTCATTTTGGACAGATTTAAGGTTATTTTAAGCAGCTTTTGAGAATTTTTTTAACTTTTCTATCGTTTTGCACAAATTCTAAGTGATTTTAAGTAAATTTAAAGTAATTTCTGAGTAATTCTGGACAAGTTTCTGGTGATTTCGTACATATTTAAGGTCAGTTTAGACATTTTCCCTTCATTTTAAATACATTCAAGTAGTTCTGGACAATTTTAAGTCATTCTGGACGTGTTTTGGGTTGTTTTGAAGCTGCATGGACAAAGAAATGAAATGTGAATCCATCTTTAGTTTAGTTTCTTCCTCATGTGTTGTCAAATAACCCTGAAATACACATACCACAAAGCCTGATGGGAGTTGGAGTCACGGGGTCCGCTGAGGATTGGGATGGAAGAAGCTGGATGTATAAGAGCTAAAAGGGGAGAAAGATTTGAAATGACGAATCGGTAATGTAATTGGAGCTGAAGGTAGACGTGCTGTGAGTGTGAGAAACCTGCATGAATAAAACATGCAGCCGATTTGTTGTCACTGTTCAATTGCACTTTGAATTGGCTCTCCCTGTGGGACACCTGCAGTCAGCTGCATCCAGATTACCTTCAACCTTACATGCTACTGTACGTGTAGATATTATATGTATGAATAATGATCCCATATTCTGCACATTTACTGGTCTATAATAGTGTCTTTGTGGTCTCCTGGAATATGCTCACATGCTTTATTGTCCATAAACACGTTATTTTATTCGACTGTACATCACTGCAGCTCCTCTTCTGCCTGTTTTAACTCCCGCCTCCTTAAGCCCCGCCCCCTGAAAAGCTAGGTCTGCTCTGATTGGTCAGCTAGTCCGACCGAAGCCAGGTAACGTTGTTTAGTTCTTTGTTTGAGGCCAAATTAACTGCTAGTAACATCATAAATAGGTATAAATAAATAAATGCTGTTTTCACTCACTGTATTCTGTCATTTTCACTCACTGTTTTCTGTCATTTTCAGTCCCTTTTTTGCCATTTTAAATCACTGTGTTCTGTCATTTTTCGTTGTTTTCTGTCATTTTCACTCACTGTATTTCTGTCATTTTCAGTCCCTGTTTTCTGCTGTTTTATGTCACTGCATTCGGTCGTTTTTAGTCGCTGTTTTCTGCTGTTTTCACTAGCTGGAATTTGTACACGCTGCTTTCCGCCTTTTTTAGTTTCTGTTTTCTGTCATTTTCAGTTGCTTTCACTCACTGTTTTCTATCGTTTTTAGGTGGTTTTCTTGTATTTCAGACTCTATTTTAATTTATTTTCAGGTGCTGTTTTGTGCTGTTTTCACTCACTGTTTTCTGTTTTCAGTCATTTTCAAATAAATCACTGCATTCTGTCATTTTCAGTTGTTGTTTTCTGCCGTTTTAAGTCGCTGCATTTGGTCATTTTTAGTCGCTGTTTTCTGTCATTTTCAATCACTGTTTTCTGTCAATTCCATCGCCATTTTCAGTTTCTGCTTTCTGTCATTTTCAGTTCCTTTCACTCACTGTTTTCTGTCATTTTCAGTCCCTGTTTTCTGCCGTTTTAAGTTGCTGCATTTGGTCGTTTTTAGTAGCTGTTTTTTGTCATTTTCAACCACTGCTTTCTGGCGTTTTTAGTCACTGCATTTGATCGTCTTTAGTCGCTGTTTTCTGTCATTTTCAATCACTGTTTTCTGGCATTTTACATCGACATTTTCAGTTTCTGTTTTCAGTCATTTTCAGTTGCTTTCACTCACTGTTTTTTGTCGTTTTTAGGTGGTTTTCTGATGTTTCAGAAACTATTTTAATTTATTTTCAGGTGCTGTTTTGTGCTATTTTCACTCACTGTGTTTTCTGTCATTTTCATTCCTGTTTTCTGTCGTTTTAAGTCGCTGCATTTGATCGTTTTTAGTCGCTGTTTTCTGTCATTTTTCAATCACTGTTTTCTGCCATTTTAAGTCGCTGCTTTTGATCGTTTTTAGTCGCTGTTTTCTGTCATTTTCAATCACTGTTTTCTGGCGTTTTACATCAACATTTTCAGTTTCTGTTTTCTGTCATTTTCAGTTGCTTTCACTCACTGTTTTCTGTTGTTTTTAAGGTAGTTTTCTTGTGTTTCAGACCCTATTTTAATTTATTTTCAGGTGCTGTTTTCACTCCTGTTTTCTGCCATCTGTCATTTTCAGTTGTTTTCTGTCGTTTTCAGGTGGTTTTCTGTTGTTTCGGTTCCCATTTTATTTTGTTTTCAGACACTGTTTTCTGTCGTTTCTGGAGTTGTTACGCTTGTTGTTCGTGATTCCCCCTGAAGCTTTACCTCGTCCTGCATCATTTTCCTTTTCCTGTTTCTGTTGCAGACACGTTGGTGATCAGAGGTTTTCCTGCTGCAGCTCAGCCTCTGTATCTGTCTGAGTGTTGAAGTGAGGGCTCTGATACTTTCACACCTGCTCTCTCAGGACAGCTCCTCTTCCTCTTCTTCTTCTTCTTCTTCTTCACAGCTCGGAGGGTTTTTCAATCATTAGCTGCACTTGTTTGCTGCAGCAGACCACTGCTTCCTGCTCCCCCCAGATTCAACACTGTGCTCCGGTTGATACACCGACTTCCTTCGCTCTGGTTTGCTTTTATTGCTTTTCTCCTCTTACGGCTGCTTTTCTGTCACGGTCAACTCGCCAACCTTCATCTTGTGCCTTCATTCAAATGCAAACATTAACCCTCCTCAGCCCACGGCGGGGACATAACGTCCATGTTAAAGGCGTCTAATCAGTGACAGTTATGACGAGACAGCTTTAACATAGATGCTAAAGCTCTCTGGTCGTAACTGTTACTGATTAAATGTGGAAAAAACTACAAATCCAAACATGTCAGACTCTGAACTGATTCACTGCAACGTTTTGGTGGGAAAATATTAATATTGTCAGACATTAACACTGTCTAAGCTTCAAATAACATGTTCTATATTGTATGTTGCATCTATGGTTCTTTAACTATAATAAAATATTCACTGTAAGAAATAAATCCATAATATAACAGTCAATCTACTGGCAGCTCATTGCCTCAGTTTTGTCCTGTAATTAAAAAGAAATTAATAATTTACTTCGTGAATTATTAATATGTCCACAGTAAAAAAACAACAACTGTATCTGTAGTAGTAAATGGGATATTTTCTTTTTATGCAATGGTAGATCTATGATTAAAATAAATACACATTTGCTATAATATATTATATTTTCTGCTATTTAACGGCACCTACACTAAAAATACAAAGCAAACTGTGTTATTTAAAGGTAAATAAATAAAAAAATAGACAATATTTCTTATTTAATTGTGTTTTTCTATTAAAAATACTACATTTTCTTCTATTTAATAGTGTAAATACACTGAAAATACAATATTATATTTACAATAGAACAGCTGCACATGTGAAGTAAATTCACGAAATAAAAAAGGAATAAAGTAAAATAAAAATAAAAATCTAGCGCTTTAGCTTGACTTTCTCCTGGAACAAAAAAGGCAGCTTTTGCCAGAATTCCACCTGTATTTTACTGATGCATCCGTAGTAAAACACAGGATATTCAACAGTAAATCTGTAATTTAAAAACAGACATTCTGCTTTTATTTAACTGCATATGTATATTAAAAATACTGCTGTTATTTAATGCTGCACCTGCCCTGAAAATTACAATAAACTTTTTGTTTTTTATTGGTATGTCTACAGCAGGGTGTCCAGTCCTGGTCCTGGAGGGTCACAATCCAGCATGTTTTAGATGTTTTCCCTCTTCCAACACACCTGATTCAAATGATCAGGATCGTTATCAGGCTTCTGCAGAGCTTCATGATGAGCTGATCATGTGAATCAGGTGTGTTGGAAGAGGGAAAACATCTAAAACATGCTGGATAGGGGCTCTAGAGGACCAGGATTGGACACCGATGGTCTATGGCAGTGGTTCTCAACTGGTCCAGCCTCAGGATCCACTATGTCTCTATTAAAATTGGTTGCGACCCAAATTTTTAAAGTTTGCTGTTCCTGTTAACAAATTAAGGTTTATTTGGGTGTAGTCTCAACGTATTTTGATACAGCTTTGGAAAATTTTGGCTTATTTTTTGCTCATTTTATTATATAGGGACACTTTTTCCAAGTTTGGGGCATATTTTGGCCCATTTTGACAGATTCTGAGCACATTTTGGTTCATTTTTGGGACGTTTTTAGCATAAATTTCTCCAATAACCTGACAGAACCAAATCCAGAGGTTAATAGTGGGCAACTACTGGTGTCACCACCACTAAATATCCTGCTATTGAAAGCAAATTGTGTCATAAGAAACATGTCCTTTAAAGTAAAAGACTTTATACCGATACTTTTTGGGGGGAGGAGGGGGGCATGCTTCTGCGACCCTCTAAAAATGGCTTCGCGACCCACTTTTGGGTCCCGACCCACCAGTTGAGAACCACTGGTCTATAGTACAGCAACTGCAAATGTCAGGTTAATCATTAAATAGCAGAGTTGCTTGTTTCCTGACTTTGTCGAGTAAATAAAAATGGAAATTTACTGTTTATTTATAGTTTTCTAAAGCATAAAAAGAGAACTCGGTGTTGTACCTACAGGAATACAACTGGAACATCTCATCCATTTAATAATGTTTCTAAAGTGAAACTAACTCCAAACTGTCTTCTAGACGAACTGAACTGATAATAATGCAGTTTGAGAATGTAAATACATAAAGCTGTGATTTATGTACAGTTTCTGTGAGAACATACGATCAAGCAGCAGTTAATGTGCAGACGTCTGTGTGGATATTAAAGTGTTTGGATCTTCTTCCTGCTGGTTACGACGAGAAATAATCTTTGGATAACTTTTGTTTGTCTCAGGTGGATCTGATCTGCTCTGATGAGGGAAAACCAGTTTGTTTTGCACTGCAGAAACTGAACATCTCACCAGTTTATTCGTCTTATTTTTAGTCCAAATGGTCTCAACCCACTTGATTTAAGATAAATTCACTTTCCAGGTAACATTTCAGCAGATGGAGGGACGTGTTTTAAGACGACGCATCTTAAATATCTTGTTAAGTCAAACAATCTTGAAATGATCTTGTTTTAGTTGTATTTTACCAGAAACAAGGTTCATTTCATTTCATACATGTTTCAAGCTGAGCTGTTGTTTGTATCAGATAAATAATCTGGATTTAAGAAATAAAGTAAATGCATTTTATTGGAAAATCACCAATTCATATCAGAAAACAGCTGCAAGTGTAAAATGTGTTTAAAAAAACAAAGCAAATGTCTGCTTTTGAGTTAAAACACCTCCTTTTGGGCGTAGCTGGCTTCACCTAAAACACAACACCTTCAAATGCTGTCAAACACCACTAAATATTAGGATTTCTAGCTACTGTGAGAAGACATTATATCTCAGAATGCTTCAATTAATCTGTGTGATCTTATTTCAAGTACAAGATGGTCTTAAATCTAGAGAAGAGCCACGATAATACAACTAAAATAAGTTGAATACATCTCAAATTAAGAAGCTGACATTAAACTTATTAAAGCTAAAATCTATTTAATTCTTCAGCATGTCTGGTTTATTCTAAGACACCTCAGCTTGACAATGCTGTTAAAATATAGCTTAAAATAAGTTTTCCCTGCTAATTTTAAGACCTCAATATTCTAAATATCATGTCTTACTTCAAGAAATCTGACCAAGCAGATGTTCACTTGTTCTATTGGCAGATTTTTACACTTATTTCAGGTAAAAGTGCCTTGAAAGAAGTTTATTTATCTTGTTTTGGGAGGGGCATTTTTTACAGTGCTTTTCCAGACTTTGGTTTTGCAGCTTCTTTCATTTTTTGTCCTGCTTTAGAGCTTTTAAATCTGTTCGGCTTCGTTCTGTTGTTGGAAAACTCCGTGGCTTCCCTGTTTTAGTTCGTTCTTCCTGATTCTTCAGCCTTCTGTTGTTTTTGTTGTTGATTTCTGCTCATTTTCTTGACGTTTAATAAAACCTTTTTTGGATTTCCCTGCAACTTCCGGACTCTTCTGGAACTGGACTTTAACTTTACGTCGGCTTTAACTTCTGTTTGTGAGCTGGCGGTCGTTGTTTCTGTGCTGCGGCTGAAAATGGAGTTTAAATTGGAGCCGCTCTAAAAGAACTGCTTTTGTTTTCCTGCATTTGTATTCACATTGTGTTCGCTCTAATGTCCCTCCATAATCACCATGATATACACTCTCATTTAAGTTGCATTAAGATAATTAAACAGATTTCCCTGCAGGACTAATTAGAGGAACAGTGACATTATGTGACGCATTCAAGGACGCTGCTGCTGGAGAGATTTCACTGTTTTATTAAGGTTCGAGATGAGGAATCTCTGCTTCGGATGAATGAGATCTAAATAACATATCTAAAAAAAAAACACCTGCAGCAGCAAACAAGTGAACCGAGAAAACTTAACAAAGGAGGGAAGAAACGCAGCCAGTGCCTCCACACAGGCGCTCTGCATGGTCTGATTAACATCCAGTCAGGCTCTGAAGACTGAGGACGACCAGCTGGATCAGATTTGGCTTCAAGATGTTTTCAGCAAAAGATCTGAGATAAGAGAAGACATTATGAACATTATGAACCCCACAGCGGGGAAATGTGCAGCATTACAGCAGCAAAACAGAACATCAGTAAAAAAATCTAAATAAATAAGAGATTTACACTGAACTAAAATATAAAGGCCCCATGTGAAATATTGATGCCACATGAAGTGCACCACCCAAAGTGAGCGTATACTGTCTGGTACTTGGACTAAATGGATCATGAGGGAACGTGTCATTGGCATGTTGGAAGCAGGAATGTCCACCAGAGCGGTCGCTGTGCAGCTGAATGTTCACTATCAGACGACAGGACGTTTGAGAGTTGGTTTCCAACAGACGGGCAGTACTGCAAATCCACCTCATCCACGTCGGCCACGTGTGACCACCCCAGCACAGGATGGACACATCCGGCTGGTTCACTTGTGGGATGGTCTCAGACCAGCGACACGTACAGCAGATGAAACCTTTGGTCTGACAACAGACGCATCACACCAACATGCCAATGACACGTTCCCTCATGACCGGAGTCATCTGAGGCGTTGCTGCTTTGGTCAACATGTGACATGTTGGGGTGGCCTTTTATTGTCCCCAGTATAAGGAGTGTCTGAGTACTGCTCATTGTGTTGGAGCAGCGTCTGGATATGCCACACCCATGGACTGAATGGAATTAATGCATCACTGAGGCAGTGGTGGACTCAAATTTGGGACAATAATCAAGAGAAATATCCATTTAGTACAAGTACCAGACAGTATACGCTCACTTTGGGTGGTGCACTTCATGTGGCATCAATATTTCACATGGGGCCTTTATATTTTTGCTCAGTGTATGTTTTGTACAGGGTTGTTCTAGATGTTTTGGCTTTTAAATGCACAAAATATTCACAATGCGCACGCTGGAATGTGTTGATGTCATGAAATCTGTGTCTGAGGACTTTGGAATAGAGTTGGGGCACAGGTGGCAGGAGCTTCAGTCACACTAACTGCTCAGTTAGCTTCAATAGTGGCTAAAGAGAACCTCTGCATTCAGGTTTTGTGGAAAAACTCCAGTATAGAAAGTTGTGGTTAAAACTGTCTTCCACGTTATAGAAGTATCACCGTCTCTTTTTGGTGGATTTGTTTTGTTTTGCTCCACCTTGTGGTCATTTTGTGTTCTACTGCGGGCCTCTTGTTTCTTTAATGCTCAGCTGTTTGGTTATCATTCTTCAACTGCATGATGATAATTTTGCCGAAGTCTAACAAAATTAAAGTCAGAGGCAGTGATATTAAAAAGTCTATTAACTTACATATAATCAGCGCTTTTTGCCACCCAGAATTACATTTTAAAACTCCTCATATTGGTTTAGACTTACGTCCATGTCTAATACACATAATTTGACATCCTTGTCCACAAACTTACAGCAACACAAAGTAACCGCAAAGAGACAGAAAATCACTATAAACAAACACAAAATCATCACTAAAAGGGTTCAAACTACCACAAAGAGACACGCAATCAGCACAAAAACATGCAAAACCGCCCCTAAGACTTAAAATCGTCACATAAAAAGGCCGAAATTACCACAAAGAAACAAAATATCACAACAAAACCAAACCAAACCACCGTTAAAAAGGCTGAAGGTCCCACAAAGACACATTAAATCACCACAATAAGAGGCAAAGTCATTAAAAGAGACTCTGAATCCTGACATGGGCGTTCAGAACAGGAGATACAGATTCACTGGTGCAGCTGCTCCTCCTCCAGTCCTGGGTCCTGGGTCCTGGTCCTGGGTCCTGGGTCCTGGTCCTGGGTCCTGGTCCTGGGTCCTGGGTCCTGGGTCCTGGGTCCTGGGTCCTGGGTCCTGGGTCCTGGGTCCTGGGTCCTGGTCCTGGTCCTGGGTCCTGGGTCCTGGGTCCTGGGTCCTGGTCCTGGGTCCTGGGTCCTGGGTCCTGGGTCCTGGGTCCTGGGTCCTGGGTCCTGGGTCCTGGGTCCTGGGTCCTGGGTCCTGGTCCTGGGTCCTGGGTCCTGGTCCTGGTCCTGGTCCTGGTCCTGGTCCTGGGTCCTGGTCCTGGGTCCTGGGTCCTGGGTCCTGGTCCTGGGTCCTGGGTCCTGGGTCCTGGGTCCTGGGTCCTGGGTCCTGGTCCTGGTCCTGGTCCTGGGTCCTGGGTCCTGGGTCCTGGTCCTGGTCCTGGTCCTGGGTCCTGTGTCCTGTGTCCTGTGTCCTGTGTCCTGGGTCCTGGTCCTGGTCCTGGGTCCTGGTCCTGGGTCCTGGTCCTGGGTCCAGCTGGTCTCAGGTTTCCATCTCTGGGTTTATTAATCAGTGACAGAGGAGCTGCAGAGGCGACTCATCATGAATGAATCATAAACCAGGACTGAGCCTCTGAGGCTTCATTCAGCTTGTTGTCCATCAGAAGGACCTCCGACAGGTGAGTTCTCCTCCTGGACCAGTCCAAGAAGACCTCAGGAGGAGTCTCTGTGCTACCGTTCAGTCTTTAACTGCTGAGTTTGAATTTTTGTGACTTTTTTGTGGTAATTTTTCATTTTTTCGAGTCTCTTTGTGGTCATTTTGAGTCTCTTTGGTCATTTTGAGTCTCTTTGTGGTCATTTTGAGTCTCTTTGTGGTCATTTTGAGTCTCTTTGTGGTCATTTAAAGTCTCTTTGTGGTCATTTTGAGTCTCTTTGTGGCCATTTTAAGTCTCTTTGTGGTAATTTTGAGTGTCTTTGGTCATTTTGAGTCTCTTTGTGGTCATTTTAAGTCTCTTTGTGGTAATTTTGAGTGTCTTTGGTCATTTTGAGTCTCTTTGTGGTCATTTTGAGTCTCTTTGTGGTCATTTAAAGTCTATTTGTGGTCATTTTGAGTCTCTTTGTGGCCATTTTGAGTCTCTTTGTGGTCATTTTGAGTGTCTTTGTGGTGGTTTTGAGTCTCTTTGCGGTCATTTTGAGTCTCTTTGTGGTCATTTTGTGTCTATTTGTGGTCATTTTGAGTCTCTTTGTGGTGGTTTTGAGTCTCTTTGTGCTGGTTTTGAGTCTCTTTGTGGCCATTTTGAGTCTCTTTGTGGTCATTTTGAGTCTCTTTGTGGCCATTTTGAGTCTCTTTGTGGTCATTTTGAGTCTCTTTGTGGCCATTTTGAGTCTCTTTGTGGCCATGTTGAGTCTCTTTGTGGGTTTGGCATCTCTTTGTGCTGGTTTTGAGTCTCTTTTTGCTGGTTTTGAGTCCCTTTGTGGCCATGTTGAGTCTCTTTGGTCATTTTGAGTCTCTTTTTGGTCATTTTGAGTCTGTCTGTGGTCATTTTGAGTCTCTTTGTGGTCATTTTGAGTCTCTTTGTGGTCATTTCGAGTCTCTCTGTGGCCATTTTGAGTCTCTTTGTGGTCATTTTGAGTCTCTTTGTGGTCATTTTGAGTCTCTTTGTGGTCATATTGAGTCTCTTTATGGTCATTTTGGGTCTCTTTGTGGTGGTTTTGAGTCTCTTTGTGGTCATTTTGAGTCTCTCTGTGGTGGTTTTGAGTCTCTTTGTGGTCATTTTGAGTCTCTCTGTGGTGGTTTTGAGTCTCTCTGTGGTGGTTTTGAGTCTCTTTGTGGCCATTTTGAGTCTCTTTGGTCATTTTGAGTCTCTTTGTGGTCATTTTGAGTCTCTTTTTGGTAATTTTGAGTCTCTTTGTGGTCATTTTGAGTCTCTTTGTGGTCATTTTGAGTCTCTTTATGGTCATTTTGAGTCTCTCTGTGGTCATTTTGAGTCTCTTTGTGGTGGTTTTGAGTCTCTTTGTGGTCATTTTGGGTCTCTCTGTGCTGGTTTTGAGTCTCTGTGGTCATTTTAAGTCTTTTTGTGGTGGTTTTGAGTCTCTCTGTGGTCATTTTGAGTCTCTCTGTGGTGGTTTTGAGTCTCTTTGTGGTCATTTTGAGTCCCTTTATGGTCATTTTGAGTCTCTTTGTGGTGGTTTTGAGTCTCTTTGTGGTCATTTTGAGTCTCTTTGTGGTGGTTTTGAGTCTCTTTGTGGTCATTTTGAGTCTCTCTGTGGTGGTTTTGAGTCTCTTTGTGGTCATTTTGAGTCTCTTTATGGTCATTTTGAGTCTCTTTGTGGTGGTTTTGAGTCTCTTTGTGGTCATTTTGGGTCTCTCTGTGCTGGTTTTGAGTCTCTGTGGTCATTTTAAGTCTTTTTGTTGTTGTTTTGAGTCTGTTTGTGGTCATTTTGAGTCTCTGTGGACACTTTGAGTCTCTTTGTGCTGGTTTTGAGTCTCTTTGTGGTCATTTTGGGTCTCTCTGTGGTGGTTTTGAGTCTCTTTGCGGTCATTTTGAGTCTCTTTGTGGTCATTTTGTGTCTATTTGTGGTCATTTTGAGTCTCTTTGTGGTGGTTTTGAGTCTCTTTGTGCTGGTTTTGAGTCCCTTTGTGGCCATGTTGAGTCTCTTTGCGCTGGTTTTGAGTCTCTTTGTGGTGGTTTTGAGTCTCTTTGTGCTGGTTTTGAGTCTCCAGCTGCTGAAATCCCGCCACTCTCTCCCCCTTAATGACGGACATCTGCGGTGATTAGCTCTGATTGTTCGGCTTCATGTGTCTGAGCTGCTGCTTTCTATCCGATGAAGGCGGTGAGGTGGTTTAATTCCACAGAGCAGGTTGTCTCTTGTGTTTTCGTTTAGCGACCGGGAAGCGCCGTGTTCTTGATCTGACCTTGGATCAGTCTTTATGGAGGAGCCACAGCGTCATCAATGTCTTTATTCTGCACATCTCTGCAGGCCAAGCAGCCGTTTCCCCTCTAGCAGCTGAACTCAGTATAATCTAATATAATCGGTACATAACGGTGCTGAAGTTCTCCTTCTTTAAGCTCTGAAGATGATCACAACCATTTAAATGTACAGCCAGAGAACGTTTTCAGGTTATCCATTGTTTCCACAAACGTTCCTGTGAGGTTAACAGTTAACGAGCTCAGAACGATGTAACGACCCGACGTCCTGTTGGTCTGTGGTGATCTTCTGTCTATTAGTGTGGTGATGTCGTCTCTTTCTTTGTGGCAGGTTTAACTTTCTGTGGGGGTTTTGCCTGTTTTCGTTGAGATTCTGGGTCTTTGTGTTAATTCTGCATCTTTTAATGGAGGTTTCGTGTCTTTTTGTGGTAGTTTTACCTATTTGCTGGTAATTTTGCTTGTTTTTATGGATATTTTGCATCTTTAAGGGTGATTTTGCTGCTTTTTGTGGTGATTCTGTGACTCTCTGTGGGGTTTTAGCCCTTATTGGAGTAATTTCGTCTGTATTCTGTAGTTTTACATAATTTTTATAGAGATTTTGTGTCTCTTTGTGGTGATTTTATGTCTTTCTCTGGTAATTTTAGTTATTTTTCTGGTGATTTTGAATCTCTGGGATAATTTTGCCTCTTTTTATGGAGATTTTGCATCTTCAAGGTTACTTTTGCTGCGTTTTATGGTGATTTTGTGTCTTTTTGGGGTCATTTTGAATCATTTTGTGGTCATTTTGTGTCTCTTAGTGGCAGCTTCAGTCCTTATTACAGTGATTTTGTGTCTTTTTGTGGTAATTTTGTATATTTTTGTGGTGATTTTATGTCATTCTCAGGTAATTTTGGTTATTTTTATGGTGATTTTGAATCTTTGGGGTAATTTTGCCTCTTTTTGTGGTGGTTTTGTGTCTTTTTGGGGTCATTTTGTGTCTCTTAGTGGCAGCTTTAGCCCTTATTGTACTGATTTTGTGTCTTGTTGTGGTAATTTTATGTCTTTCTCTGGTAATTTTGGTTATTTTGTGGTAATTTTTGAATCTTTGGGAGAATTTTGCCCCTTTTGTGGTGATTTTGTGTGTTTTTGGGGTCATTTTGTGTCTCTTACTGGTAGCTTTAGCCCTCATTGTAGTGATTTTGAGTCTTTTGTGGTGATTTTTTGTTTTTTTTTGTAGTGATTTTGCATCAGTTTATGATGTTTTCTGTCTCTTTGTGGTGGTTCTATATCATGTTGTGGTAACTTCACCTATTTTCTGGTAGTTTTGCAAGTTTTTATGAACATTTTGCATCTTTAAGGGTAATTTTGCTGCTTTTTCTGGTGATTTTGTGTCTTTTTGGGTCATTTTGCATCATTTTGCATCATTTTGGGGTCATTTTGTGTCTCTTAGTGGTAGTTTTAGACCTTATTGTAGTGATTTTGAGTCTGTTTGTGGCATTTTTTCATCTTTTTGTACTGATTTTGTGTCTTTGTGGTCAATTTGCTGCTTTTTGTATTGATTTTTTAGTTTTGTTGTGGTGATTTTGCATCAGTTTTTGGTGATTTTGTGTCTTTTTATGGTAGTTTTGACCCTTTGTGTGGTGATGTTGTCTCTTTCTTTCTGGCAGTTTTAACTTTCTGTGGGGGTTTTGCCTATTTTCATTGAGATTTTGAGTCTCTGTGGTAATTTTGCATCTTTTTAAGGAGATTTTGTGCCTCTGTGGTAGTTTTGGCTCTTTCTGTGGTGATTTTGTATATTTTTGTGGTGATTTTGCATCTTTAAGGGTAATTTTGGTCCTTTTTGTGGTGATTTTGCATCTTTAAGGGTAATTTTGGTCCTTTTTGTGGTGATTTTGTGTCTTTTTGGGGTCATTTTGCATCATTTTGGGGCCATTTTGCATCTTTGCTGCTTTTTGTGGTCATTTTGTGTCTCTTAGTTGTACCTTTAGGCTTTACTGTAGTGATTTTGTGTATTTTTGTGGTGATTTTGTGTCTTTTCTCTGTAATTGTTGGAGATTTTCATCTTTAAGGGTAATTTTGCTGCTTTTTGTGCAGATTTTGTGTCTGTTTGTGGTACTTTTGCCGCTCTTTGCTGCTTTTTGTGGTCATTTTGTGTCTCTTAGTTGTACCGTTAGGCTTTACTGTAATGATTTTGTGTCTTTTTGTGGCGATTTCACCTCTTTGTGGTAGTTTTGTGTCTTTTTTGTGGTAATTTTGCCGCTTTTTGTCGTGATTTTGTCTTTTTGTGGTGATTTCACCTCTTTGTGGTGGTTTTGTGTCTTTTTTCTCTAATTGTCCATCTTGTTATGGAGATTTTGCATCTTTAAGGGTAATTTTGTCGCTTTTTGTGCAGATTTTGTGTCTGTTTTTGGTCATCTTGCATCTTTTTGTGGTGACTTTGAGTCCTTGCCAATCTTTTTTTAATGGTTCATGTAAAATAAACGTACTTATTATGATTTTAAGCATAGATTTTGATCATTTTCCTGATGTCAGTCACATACAATCTGCTTCTAAACCATCAGAATGCTGAAAATCTGATGTTTTTACAGCTTTTGACTCTGATTTAGTTATTTATTAGTTAAGTTTTTAAGATAACCTGCCTTTTAAAGCAGATTTTGGGGCTCAGAGGATCAAAGCTGTGCCTTGGTGTTGTGACTTATTGATCACAAAGCAAAGTACAGGTCAAACAAGTCTCTGTCTTTTCTGTATATTTGCCATTTGTTCTTTCAATGAGCCAAACTTTCTGGTTTAAAAGCTGTATTTCTAAACTACGTCTGTATTTTATTTCCTTCCCCGCCAGGCGATGGAGCAGGACAAGCCGTGGGCGCTGATCTCAGAGGTCGGAGGTGACTGTGGCCTCCCTGAAGACCTGCTGGACATCGTGAGGCGCCACTTCCGGACCGTCTGCTACGAGGACTTCCTGCAGAACCCGGAGCGTCACGCCTCCAACATCCAGGCGCTGCTGATGTGGAGGTACTACCCTGCAGCCGAGCCCTCCCTGCTGAGGACGCTGCCCTCTCTGAAGGTGGTGTCCAGCGGAGGAGCCGGCGTCGACCACCTGGACGTGGACTTCATCAACAGCCTCGGAGCGAAGGTCTCCAACACGCCGGGCGTGGTCGCTAAGGCCACGGCAGACTTAGCCATGGGGCTGCTGCTGGCGTCGGCTCGAGAGATCCTGGAGGGTTAGTTAAAGCCTGACTGGAGCCCAAACCTGCAGCTTGATCATGTCTGACAGGTGGTTTAGATGAATTCAACCTGCTCCTCTGTTCACTGTCTCTGAGCCATGCTGTGTTTGTTCTATTCATCCAGTGGGTTGTTGTCTTGTTGTCTCCGTTTTGTGTCTTGTTTTGGTCATTTTCAGCTTCTTTCAGACAGTTTTGTCTCTTTGGTTCTCATTTGTGCCGTTTTGAGCCTGTTTTTTTGCCACTTCTTGTCTTATTCGTGTCGTTTCGTGTCTCTTTGTGCTCATTTTATATGTTTTTGTGATGATTTTGTGTGTATATAGATGTGAGTGTAGAGATATATGTGTATATATAGATGTGTGTATATAGATGTGTGTTTACAGATGTGTGTGCATAGATGTGTGTAATTAGATGTGTATATATAGATATGTTTGTGTATAGATGTGTGTATATGGATGTGTGTGTGTATATAGATGTGTGTATATAGATGTAGCCTATACATAGATATGTGTGGGTATAGACATGTATATAGATGTGTGTGTGTGTATATAGATGTGTGTTTACAGATGTGTATATATAGATTTGTATATATAGGTGTGTGTATATATAGATGTGTGTTTATGTAGATGTGTGTATATAGATTTGTATATATAGATGTGTATATACAGATGTGTGTATATACATGTGTATATAGATGTGTATATATAGATGTGTGTATATAGATGTGTGTATAGATGTGTCTATAGATGTGTCTATAGATGTGTATATATAGATATGTATATATAGATGTGTGTATATATAGATGTGTGTGTATGTAGATGTGTGTATATAGATGTGTCTATAGATGTGTATATATAGATATGTATATATAGATGTGTATATATAGATGTGTGTATATATAGATGTGTGTTTATAGATGCGCGTATATAGATGTGTGTGTATGTAGATGTGTGTATAGATGTGTGTATCTGTATATAGATGTGTGTGTGTGTATATATACATGTGTATATATAGATGTGCATATAGATGCGTATATAGATGTGTGTGTGTGTATATATAGATGTGTTTCTATAAAACATCTGTTTAGATCTGTTGTAGTGAGCCAGTCACACCTCTTTTATTTTCAGATGCACACACAGATTTGTTCTTTCAGGCAGAGTAAATCACACCATCAGCCTCCATGTTCTAGAAATAGCATCAATGAATGTGTCCACAGCAGTCAGATGGCGGCGACGTTCATGGAAAAACTAAACAAATATATATTTTGTGTCCAAGACAATAATTAGCGTTGGCAGGTGGGAGAAGCCAGAGAGAGATTATTTCCCTGTTTGTGCCTCCTGGAGGTCTGCAGGAAATAAATAAATAAAGGGAACGGATGAATAATTCAGTGGTTTTGTCCTGGCAGGTCATCGGATAGCCAGAGACCCCGAGACGAGGCGCATCCCTCTGAACCTGATGGGGGCCGAAGTCACCGGATCGACCCTGGGCGTCGTGGGGATGGGAGACACCGGCTACAGGATCGCACAGAGGGGCCGAGGGTTTGACATGAAGATCCTGTACCACAACCGGAACAGGAGGTACAGAAAAAACCAGCCGAAAAACAAAGAGAGGTGAAAATCTGGCAGCGAGGACGAAGGAAAAGACAGTTCAAAACGATTTAGATACAGTAAAACAGTGTAGATTTACAGTCACACTGTTAAACAGACAATTACCATTCATACTAATACAGACTGTTGATGTGGACGTGTGGAAAACAAAAATCTAAAGGCCCCATGTGAAATATTGATGCCACATGAAGTGCACCACCCAAAGTGAGCGTATACTGTCTGGTACTTGTACTAAATGGATGTTTCTCTTGATTAGTGTCCAAATTTGAGTCCACCACTGCCTCAGTGATGCATTAATTCCATTCAGTCCATGGGTGTGGCATATCCAGACGCTGCTCCAACACAATGAGCAGCACTCAGACACTCCTTATACTGGGGACAATAAAAGGACACTCCAACATGTCAGTGTTATCCTTAATTTAACAAACAATATAATAATAAAATATGTTAAATAACATTTTTCAGTCTTTAATGTAAATAATTTGTGTAAAAATAATTTCTTTTAAATCAACCTATATCTGTAGAAGAACACCATTTTTTTACTGATTGAAATGCAGTTAAAAATTTAATGTAATTTTTAAAAACAATGAATTACCAGGAGCATACAGATTTATTGTAGACCTTTGTAGAATTAACTGGAGGTTTATGGTAAATTAATATTTTTTCCTATGACTTTACTAATAATTATTATTATTATTTGTAACTTAACAATACAGGGGAAATCTATAAAATAATACTTTAGAATTTATATTTCATTTATATTCATCATTTTTTAATCCTTAATATAAATATTTTTATATAAATAGCCACAGATATCTGTAAAATAATTATATTTTTGCTGATTTAAATACAGTAAAAAAAAAAATGTATTGTCAAGATTTGTACAAAAATGAAATAGGAAAAATCTGTAAAATCAGAATATACATGTAATATATATATATATTCTCTAAAATAATGACACATATCTGTAAATAACTGATTGAAATGAAGTTAAATTAATGGAATGTCACAGTAAAGTGTGGTGAAAGCTACTTTACTGTGTATAAACAGGTGGATTTTACAGAAATTTCTACTTTTTTCTGTGGCTTTACAATTTTTTTAACCTGCAATTTAACAACATAAATAGCAGCAAATATCTGTAAAATAATTATATTTTTGCTGATTTAAATTCAGTAAAAATTGTAATTTTATGGTCAGACTTTGTACAAAAATGAAAAAGGGAAAAATATAAAAAAAACCAAAATATACACATATTTTTTCTTTAAAATAATGACAAATATCAGTAAAATAACTACTTTTACTGATTGAAATGTGGTTAAAATAATGTAATTTTACAGTAAAATGTAGTAAAAGAAAGAATTACCATGAAAAATATAAAACGGGTGGGCTGATGGTAAATTTCTATTTTTTTCTGGGACTTAACAAATTATTATCTGTAATTTAACACAAAAAACAGCATATATCTGTAAAATAATTCTATTTTTGCTGATTGAAATGCAGTAAAAATTGGGATTTAAAAAAAAATAACAGTAAATGGTGCAATTAAAACCTGTGAATATGTATTGTTTTTTACAGTGTAAGGTTGAACACACATGCAGCCTCTTTCTGAAGGCTCTATTTAATTTATTTTATTCAGGAGTGCAGAGGACGAGCAGGCGGTCGGAGCGAGTTACTGTGAGAAGCTGGACGAGCTGCTGAGGAGGTCGGACTTCGTCGTGGTGGCCGTGAGGCTGACCCCGGAGACGGCAGGACTGATCGGCCTCAGAGAGCTGAGGCTGATGAAGCCGACGGCGACGCTGGTCAACATCAGCAGAGGTGGGGACGAAGCGTTTCCCACGACGCAGACGATCCCGTTAATAACACGAAATAACGCGACTGCTCTTCCTCAGGTCAGGTGGTGGATCAGGACGCTCTGGTCGAAGCTCTCCGGTCGGGAACCATCCGGGCTGCAGCTCTGGACGTGACTCACCCTGAACCTTTACCGAGGTCTGTGGAAGCCCCCTGAGATCAGTGAGGAGCAGAACTGAGTCTGTTTATCAGCTGTAGGAAGATGTTTCACCATGCTGGATGTATCTTCAACTACTGTCTCCTCTGTTCACTGTCTGTTCTACTAATCCAGTGGGTTGGATTTTCCTCTCAGTCTCTGTTATTGTCGCTGTTTTGCGTCTTATTTTTGTCATTTTGTGTCTTGTTTTGGCCGCTTTATACGCCTTGGTGGTCATTTTGTGTCTTGTTTTGGCCACTTTATACGCCTTGGTGGTCATTTTGCGTCTTCTTTTGATCATTTTATGCGTCTTTGGGGTCATTTTTTCCTCTTTGTGTTCACTTTGCGTCTCCCTTTTGTTGTTTTCTGTACTGTTTTTGTGATTTCGAGTCTCATTTGTGTTGTTTTTAGCCTGTTTTTTTGTCATTTCATGTCTCATTTTGATCATTTCATGTCTTGTTTTTGTCGTTTTGTGTCTCGATCTGGTCGCTTTATGCGTCTTTGTGACAGTTTTGTCCCTTTGTGGTCATTTTGTGTCTCAATTTGTTTGTTTTATGCGTCTTTGGGATACTTTCAACCCCTGGTGGACATGCAGCCTCTCATTTTCAGTCTAATTTGTGTCTTTCTAACACAGGGGTGTCCAATCCTGGTCCTCTAGGTCCACTATCCTGCATGTTTTCCCTCTTCTGCCACACCTGATTCAAATGATCAGGATCGTTATTAGGCTTCTGCAGAGCTTGATGATGAGCTGATCATTTCTCCACATAGTACAGATATTTATCTATCTCCATGTTTCCAGTCTTCTCCTCTCTACTCTGCTCATCATCTGTAGGAAGATGTTCCTCTATGCTGGATGTATCTTCAACTACTGTCTCCTCTGTTCTCTGTTTCTGAGCCGTGCTGCATTTATTCTATTGATCCAGTAGGTTTGATTTTCCTCTCAGGACAAAATTGTCCACAGTTAATTCCAACCTTAACCCCAACCCCCCAAAATCCGCCTTAAAATTGTCCAAATTGACTCACAGCTCGTCTAAAATAGCTTGAAACTTGTCCAAAGTAACATGAAACTTACTCAAAAAATGACTCAAATTGTCCGAAATAACTCATCAACTGTCCAGAATTACTTGAAACAAGCTCACAAAGACTGATGATGTGTTCAGATTTCTAAGTCGGGGACAGTTTGAGGGGTTTTTTGTTGTTTCGGTCCATTTTTAGTCCAGTTTTGAACCTTTACTCTGAGCTCATTGAGGAGCAGTTTCGGGTGTTAAACTGATGCTCTGCTGTTTGTTCTTCTCCCCGCTCAGGGATCATCCTCTGCTCGGCCTCCCCAACGTCCTCATCACCCCCCACTTGGGCGTCAACACCTCCAGCACCGTCGGCAGGATGGTGGAGATGATGATGGAGAGCGCCGTGGCCGCAGTCAGAGGCCTACCTGTTCCCTACGAGGTCAAACCAAACTGCTAGATCTGTTTAGTCAGAGTTTAATCACACCTCTGATGACGGATTATTTCAAATAAACACGAGTGAAAATAACACCAAAAAGAATGATTTCATCAGTTTGTGCACACTGAGCACCATCTGGGGTTTTAGCATCATTTTGTGATGATAACTGGCTGATATCTAGTCTAAAATGTGGCCACGGCGTCAACGTGTCGCATCATTCTGCTGATTTATTCAGCTGTGCGATAAGAAAGAGAGGATATTGATCGGTGGGAAGGTGTTTCTCCAGAGTCTCTCCGCGCTGGAAGGAGAAATATGTGCGATATTTCATATAAAACGCCATAAATATGGATTTATACGAGGTGTTTGCTGCCAGCAAGAAGCCTCCAGGACGTCATATATACATTAACATAACAAGAGACTGAGCAGACTGCTGCAACGTACGTGTTCAAACACTGATGCAAAGGTAAAACACAACGACGGTCATTTTAATACAATTAAAGACTGGGGTTTGCATCAGCTGTAGGAAGATGTTCCTCCATGCTGGATGTATCTTCCAACAACTCCCTCCTCTGTTCTCTGTTTCTGAGCCGTGCTGCATTTATTCTATTGATCCAGTAGGTCTGATTTTCATGTTGGTCTTAGCTGAGGGGGGTCCAATCCTGGTCCTGGAGGGCCACTATCCTGCATGTTTTCCTTCTTCCAACACACCTGATTCAAATGATCAGGATCGTTATCAGGCTTCTGCAGAGCTTGATGACGAGCTGATCATTTGAATCAGGTGCGCTGGAAGAGGGAAAACATGCAGGATAGTGGCCCTCAAGGACCGGAGTTTGACACCACTGTCTTAGATCGTTCATAATTATTGGAAATTTGTCCAAACTGACTCAAGAATTGCCCAAAGTAACTCAAAAAATGTCTAAAACTACTTGAAACGTGTCCAAAATGACTCAAAATTAGTTTGAAATGACAATGTTTGACTTATTTTGGACATTTTGGAGTCCAGTTTTGAGTCTCACTGGTGTCCACAGGTGTTATACCACAGATACTGAACTATATTTTCCCTCTCTACTCTGCTCATCAGCTGTAGGAAGATGTTCCTCCATGCTGGATGTATCTTCAACTACTGTCTCCTCTGTTCACTGTTTCTGAGCCGTGCTGCATTTATTCTATTGATCCAGGATGTTCGATTTTCCTCTCAGTCTCTCTTGTCGTCTCCATTTTGTGTCTTATTTTGGTCATTTTATGCGTCTTTAAGACAGCTTGGTCTCTTTGTGTCTCATTTTTTGTTGTTTTCACCATCGATTTTGCCATTTTGTGTCCTTATTTTCCCATTTTTGTCTTATTTGTGTTGTGTCATCTCTCCTTGTCTCATTTCATCTTCACATACTACAGATATTTACCTATCTCCATGTTTACAGCCTCTCCAGACTTGTTCCTCTCTCCTCCGCTCATCAGTCAGTAGGTTTCTCTGCGGAAACACTGCCTGCAGTTCAACCTACAAAGACATCTCCTAAATCTGGGGCCAATGCTTTGTTTTTGGTGAATTTTTAAATCAGAATAAAGTGATTTTGACAAAACGTCACAATTTTAAGCTTCATTTTTCCTAACAAAACTCTGTCTTGCTCATGATGCATTCAATGACCATCGGAAAGTTGAAAATCTGAAGATTCTTTCTGCTTTTACAGTTTCTGCCTCTGATAAAGGATCCAGTTTTGGCATTGCAAAAAAATCCACACTTTCAACAATTCCTTTTCAAAATAATAAAATTAACAAGGCTGTGGGTTGAATCCCTGATCTGTGTGTCCTTCGCTGAACCTCTTTTATTACCAAGGAGGTTATGTGATGGCCGATGTTGGTCTGTTTGTTTGATTGATTGTTTGTTTTTGTGCAAAATAACTCAAAACGTTATGGACAGATTTGGATGAAATTTTCAGGAAATGTGTGAAATGGGACAAAGAACATATGATGAAATGTTGGGACTGATCTGGATCACCGTCTGGATCCAGGAATCTTTTAATGTAAGTGTAACCAGATGGACAATTACATGCGGTTTACTCTAAAAGCCACCAGAGGGCACTCTTGTTTTTGGGGTAACCCCCTCTGACCACATGACATTTTGGGGCTCCACGCGACAGACAGAGACAGTGACGGACTTCTCTTTCCTTCCTGAGCGACATACACACGGTTGGGCCGGCATTCTTATCTCCGGTTGTCTAAGAAGCTGGGAGGCTGTTAGGAGCTGCCGCGCTAGAGGCCGCGCCTGTTCATTAGGTCGGATGGGGTGAAGGCCGCATTGTTGGTAGGACATTTGAACTGTATGTAATTACATTTGTATCTGTAACGTTCCATAGAAAATATGTGAACTGGGAGATTGTGTTGGGGGTGGACTGAAGCTCCTTGGTGGAGGTCTGAGCTCTCTGAGGGCTTTTCTAGTTTCGTTGTTTTGTTCCGTTGACGATGAAAACGTTCCACGATCTCAGTGACATATGAGCTAAATGTGAACATTCAATCAGCATCTGTGAGAAATATTCACTTTCAAGCCTGTTTGGAACATACTTCCATCGTTCCTTAAGCCGTTTTTGTCTCGCTAAATGCAGGGGTTGTAGTTTCCTTAACAGAATATGCTTTTCATATGAATCTACAGCTGAGTTTATGTTCCCAGACTGAGTGAGTCGAGAAGAAACGCTCCGGTTTTCCTTCTGTTTAACACCAGACTTTAGGTTTGTGAGTGTTTTCTGGAGATGTGCCGGCGGATAATCAGACAGATTGAAGGAACTCTGGACATCTGATGAGTTTAACCTGAATACGTGATTCATCGCTCCACCTCGTCAGGCAGAAATACTGTTTTTATTCACTAAGAAACAAATATGTTCCGAGGCTCGCTCTGCCGTCCAGATGATGTTTTTCCATCAACACGAGAAAATGTTGCTGAAGCGAATCTGCCAAGTGGTCAAATGTTTGCACTCTGGGTGTTTTTTTTTTCTTTACAACATCCACTGGAAGCAAATAAAACATGATTAGGTTTTTATGTTTCATGTCGAGGCGCAGAAAGACTCGGCTTTTGGACAAATATTGAAAAAGCCATCAGTTGAAGCACGAAACTGGAAAGTGTGTCGATGAGAAGCAGCTTTAACGTTTATCAGCTGGACTGGAGGTTGGATTTATTGGACAATTCGGTTTTATCAGTCAAACAGAACGTTTCAGATGTGACCAGATATCTGCAGGTTAACTCTGTGATTCAACAACTGATCTGCAGGAAGTTTGAAGATGCCAGAGATACTGATGAACACAGATGTCTTGAACACCATAAAATGAAACTTGAAAAACTTGACGTGCAAAGACCGAACTGATGGGCCATTGGGCATGGACCAGAGGACCTCTCAGGGGGTCCTATGGGGTCTGGAACCAGGACGTTGGATCCTTTGGCTACTCTGGCTTGTGCAGTGGGGCCTCTGTCAATCCAACTGGTTCCACTGCATCCTGTTGATGCTTGATCACAATGGGCTGTAGGAAGTCTGGAGGTCACATCAACATGTTGGACCATTGTCATGTTCCTCCACATGTTCCTGATTGGTTGGTGTTGTTTCCATGTGGTGGGGTGCATTTTCCTCCAGTGACATTTGGGATTTCCATCAGCATGAGGGAGTGTGTTTGTTGTGGGACCATGTTTATTTGGGTGTCTAAGTCTGATCAAGGTTTTCCATCAGAACACCACATAGTACCAATATGATCAATGGTATTTACTTCACCTGTCAGTGGTCAGGATGTTGTGGCTGATGGGTGTATGATGTATTGGAACATACTACAGGGGTTAATCAAAGCGTTTCGAGACTATGCATGACATTTTAAAGTTGTTTCCGTGACCCCCAATAACTGCACATGAAGCTCAAACTGATGCAGAGAAGAAAAGATCAGCAGCTGAGATGATCCAACCTTCATGTGGAGGATCGTCATGGCGACCAGAGGAGGGTCTGCAGCTACAATTAAGAGGAGAAGCAGCAGTTTAACAGTGGAAGAGCTGCAGTTCAGTCGTTCCCCAGGGTCGGACTGTCACCACAGAGTTCTACTGTAACGCCTGAGCGAGAACATTCGGCACAAACATCTGGACTGTGGTGCGATGGTGTGTGTTTGTTTTGGGGGTTTCATGCTTCAGCAACACAATCGCTGTCCACCCGCCCCACTCGTCAGATTGGTCGTCCCCGTCACTCTTCCCCAAAGTGTTGCAGGAGCACTAGGAGCAGAGTATAACTGCACAGTGATGCTTTGACTTAAAGTCAGCCTACTGACAGGGTCACGTTTGCAGTTTCACCATGGAGCTCGAACTTTCACTGGGAACAAACACTAGATTCAGTTTCAGTCCACAGCGGAGGTGATCCAACCTTCATGTGGAGGTGTATATAAGTTCAAGTTGATCAAGTTAATAATACTTAATACAGTCAAAATTTTTACAGTTAAACAATATAAAACAACAAATTAGCACTTAAAAGTTACAAGTCATTATCTGCAATTCAACAAGACAGCAGCAAGGGAGCTAGAAAAATATGTCTGAAAATAAAGTGTGGAATTATGTAACATTTAAAAGCTGTAAAAACTGTGCAGAATAAGCCATTTAAATAAATATGGTTGATTTAAATACAATAAAACTGTCATTTTTAAAACAAATTAGAATTAGTCAAAATGCAGATTTTCGATGTGGACATTATAGACATATATTTTTTCCACTGTCAACATGTGAATTAATACTTTTTCTGTGTTTTTATTAGATAGAAACCATTCTTTCTTTCAAATAAGAAGAAATATCTGTAAAATATCGATATTTATCGCAGTGAAAATAGTGTAATTTTACAGTAAAACATTGTAAAACAGCAATTTATCATTATTACCTTTATTTTGAAAATACAGATGTGTAATGTAGACGTCATTTACAGCTTGTTGTACAGTTTTTTTTACAGTTAGCATGTAATTTATTTAGTTTTTTTCTGGGATTTTACATGTTATCTGCAAAAAAACACCCCAGTAAATTGTTACGGTAGAAGACATTGATTTTTTTTTACAGTGTAGTTAAAATGATGTTGTTGTTTTCTGTCATTTTAAACTCGGCTGTTAAATGTTTCAGACAGCTGTTTTTTTCTGTGTGAACATTGAAGCGAATCTGCATTTTAAAGCTCAGCAGCCTGCGGTGGGTTTTGCTTCCTCATTCCTCCCCATGTAGCCGACACTCTGTAGGTGCAGGAAACGTCCGGTGCAGTGGTGTGAAAGTGTGTCGGCTGGCTGAGAGTATCCTGATTACAGCGGGCCGGTGAAGGTCGAGCTCTGACCGTGAGGATAGAACTGTAGAAACCCAAATGAGGCTCTGGAGGTCTGTTTGTGAGCGGCGCTGCCACTCACTCTCTATCTATAATTGTATTTTAAAAAGGGCACCGTGTCTAGAAATGAAGGGCGGCTTACGCAGGCCTCCCTGAAGCCCAGCGAGCAGCGACTCCGGCTGGCCTTTTCCCTCCAGGCTTCTCCTATAAACTGTGAAGGTGTCCCACATGGAGGCTGCATTAGTCCACGTGACCTCCTAGAACCAGGGGTGTCCTTGAGATCTTCTGATTGTGCCGCAGCCCTCCTTGGTTTAATTTGCTGTGCAGCCTTCTCCTTTAAATTAAAGTCTTTGCAGCAGGAGCTTGCAAGGACTGTGCTGCTGGAAACATTCAGGATTAACATTCAGGAGACTTTATTACCAGAGCAAGATCACAACATAGATATTTCTCTATTACTCCTTGTTTTACTTTCCTTTACACAGTCCTTGTGTGGCTGCAGACATCTGTAAAACCAGACTTCAAGCAAAATATTACTAATTTTAGACCTGACTTTATTCAGTTTTTGTATGGCTGCACATGTATAGCACCAGACTTCATGCAAAATATTCAAAATTTTAAGACAGTGTTTGTGTGGTTGCACAGACGTGTATAGTACCAGACATCATGCAAAATATTAGTAATTTTAGACCAAATTTTATTGAGTTATTTGGTGGCTGCACGGATGTGATTACTACCAGACTTCATTTAAAATATTATCAATTTTAGACCTGGCTTTATTCAGTTCTTGCATGGCTTCAGAAGTCTCTATGGTACCAGACTTCATGCAAAATATTCAAAATTTTAAGACTGTTTGTGTGGTTGCACAGACATCTATACTACCAGACATCATGCAAAATATTAGTAATTTTAGACCAAATTTTATTGAGTTATTTGGTGGCTGCACGGATGTGATTACTACCAGACTTCATTTAAAATATTATCAATTTTAGACCTGGCTTTATTCAGTTCTTGCATGGCTTCAGAAGTCTCTATGGTACCAGACTTCATGCAAAATATTCAAAATTTTAAGACTGTTTGTGTGGTTGCACAGACATCTATACTACCAGACATCATGCAAAATATTAGTAATTTTAGACCAAATTTTATTGAGTTATTTGGTGGTTGCATAGACATCTATGGTACCAGACTTCATTAAAAAATATTCCTAATTTTGTAACTGATTTTATTCACTTCTTGTGTGGTTGCACAGACACATATAGCACCAGACTTCATTTAAAATACTACCAATTTTAGACCTGGCTTTAATCAGTTCTTGCGTGGCTTCAGAAGTGTCTATAGTACCAGACTTCATGCAAAATATTCAAAATTTTAAGACTGTTTGTGTGGTTGCTCAGACATCTATACTACCAGACATCATGCAAAATATTAGTAATTTTAGACCAAATTTTATTGGGTTATTTTGTGGTTGCACAAAAATCTATGGCACCAGACTTCATTCAAAATATTCCAAATTTTATAACTGATTTTATTCATTTCTTGTGTGGCTGCAAAGACGTCTATAGCACCAGACTTCATGCAAAAATTACTAATTTTAGACCAGATTTTATTGAGTTCTTTAGTGGCTGCACGGACACATATAGCACCAGACTTCATTTAAAATACTACCAATTTTAGACGTGGCTTTATTCAGTTCTTGTGTGGCTTCAGAAGTCTCTATAGTACCAGACTTCATGCAAAATATTCATAATTTTAAGACAGCTTCTGTGTGGCTGCACAGACGTCTACAGCACCAGACTTCACTTAAAATATTCCAAATTTTAGACTTAGCTATATTCATTTCTTGTGTGTCTGCACAGACATCTATACTACCAGACTTCATTTAAAATACTGCCAATTTTAGATGTAACTTTATTCAGTTTTTGTGTGGCTTCACAGACATCATCTATGACTCCAGACTTCATGCAAAACACTCCAAATTTTAGACTGGATTTTATAGAGTTCTTTTGTGGTTGCACAGACATGTATAGTGCCAGACTTCATGCAAAATATTCTACATTTTAGACCTGACTTTACTCAGATTTTGTGTGGCTGCACACACATCTATAGCACCAGACTTCATTTAAAATGTGACTAATTTTAGACTTGGCTTTATTCAGCTCCTGCGCGGCTGCATAAATCTCTACAGTACCAGACTTTATTCAAAATATTCTCAATTTTAGACCTGATTTGATTTAGTTCTTGTATTGCTGCACAGACATCTATAGCACCAAACGTCTTCCTATTTGTAGACTTCACGGACTGAATAAAGTCAAGGCTGCAGTTTGTACGATTTTGAATGAAGTCTGGTGCTGGAGACGTTTGTGCAGCCAGACCATAACTGAACCAGAGGCAAGCTATTGGAAGATACATTCAGCATGGTGAAACATCTTTCTACAGAAAATAGTTGGCAGTAGTTAAATATCTCTAGTATGAGAAGACAAAACAACCACAGAGAGACACGAAAGGAAACTAATGAGGCACAAAAGATAAGAAGATCCTTTTTAGTTCCACAGTGGAGAATTTGCAGAGTTCCAGCAGCAAAGGATAATGTAAGCATTTAGGAAATGTGTTAAAAAAATAAAAATAAACCAAAATATACACTAGCTATAGAAATAACAGCATTGCACATGCCGTGGTATTGCATAGATTCTTTCATAAATATAAATACTGAGAGTTTTAATATTGCACACATTATGATCTATACTGCATGCAAGTAGAAAAACACCTACATAGTGTATGTTCTAGTATAAACAAAACAACCAAAAGACAAAAAACAGACAAGAAATGACACAAAACAGACTTGAAATCACAAAAACGGTACAGAAAACAACAAAAGGGAGACGCAAAGGGAACACAAAGAGGAAAAAATGATCCCGAAGACGCCAAAACAAGACACAAAATGACCACCAAGGCGTACAAAGTGGCCAAAACAAGACACAAAACAACCACGAAGGCGTATAAAGTAGGCAAAACAAGACACAAAATGACCATGAAGGTGTATAAAGTGGCCAAAACAAGACACAAAATGACCAGGAAGGCGTATAAAGTGGCCAAAACAAGACACAAAATGACCAGGAAGGCGTATAAAGTGGCCAAAACAAGACATAAAATGACCACGAAGGTGTATAAAGTGGCCAAAACAAGACACAAAATGACCAGGAAGGCGTATAAAGTGGCCAAAACAAGACATAAAATGACCACGAAGGTGTATAAAGTGGCCAAAACAAGACACAAAACGACCACGAAGGTGTATAAAGTGGCCAAAACAAGACACAAAATGACCACGAAGGTGTATAAAGTGGCCAAAACAAGACACAAAACGACCACGAAGGTGTATAAAGCAGCCAAAACAAGACACAAAATGACCAGGAAGGCGTATAAAGTGGCCAAAACAACACACAAAATGACCACAAAGGCGTATAAAGTGGCCAAAACAAGACACAAAATGACCACGAAGGTGTATAAAGTGGCCAAAACAAGACACAAAATGACCAGGAAGGCATATAAAGTGGCCAAAACAAGACACAAAATGACCAGGAAGGTGTATAAAGTGGCCAAAACAAGACACAAAATGACCAGGAAGGCGTATAAAGTGGGCAAAACAAGACACAAAATGACCACGAAGGTGTATAAAGTGGCCAAAACAAGACACAAAATGACCAGGAAGGCATATAAAGTGGCCAAAACAAGACACAAAATGACCACGAAGGCGTATAAAGTGGCCAAAACAAGACACAAAATGACCAGGAAGGCATATAAAGTGGCCAAAACAAGACATAAAATGACCACGAAGGTGTATAAAGTGGCCAAAACAATACACAAAATGACCACGAAGGTGTATAAAGTGGCCAAAACAAGACACAAAATGACCAGGAAGGCGTATAAAGTGGCCAAAACAAGACATAAAATGACCACGAAGGTGTATAAAGTGGCCAAAACAAGACACAAAACGACCACGAAGGCGTATAAAGTGGCCAAAACAAGACACAAAACAACCACGAAGGCGTATAAAGTAGGCAAAACAAGACACAAAATGACCACGAAGGTGTATAAAGTGGCCAAAACAAGACACAAAATGACCAGGAAGGCGTATAAAGTGGCCAAAACAAGACACAAAATGACCAGGAAGGCGT
Source organism: Dascyllus trimaculatus (assembly GCA_024666655.1). Lineage (NCBI taxonomy): Eukaryota > Metazoa > Chordata > Actinopteri > Pomacentridae > Dascyllus > Dascyllus trimaculatus. The sequence goes on from CM045456.1 coordinate 3,110,987, forward strand.
ATAAAGTGGCCAAAACAAGACATAAAATGACCACGAAGGTGTATAAAGTGGCCAAAACAAGACACAAAACGACCACGAAGGTGTATAAAGTGGCCAAAACAAGACACAAAATGACCACGAAGGTGTATAAAGTGGCCAAAACAAGACACAAAACGACCACGAAGGTGTATAAAGCAGCCAAAACAAGACACAAAATGACCAGGAAGGCGTATAAAGTGGCCAAAACAAGACACAAAATGACCAGGAAGGCGTATAAAGTGGGCAAAACAAGACACAAAATGACCAGGAAGGTGTATAAAGTGGCCAAAACAAGACACAAAATGACCACGAAGGTGTATAAAGTGGCCAAAACAAGACACAAAACGACCACGAAGGCATATAAAGTGGCCAAAACAAGACACAAAATGACCACGAAGGCGTATAAAGTGGCCAAAACAAGACACAAAATGACCACGAAGGTGTAGAAAGTGGCCAAAACAAGACACAAAATGACCAGGAAGGCATATAAAGTGGCCAAAACAAGACACAAAATGACCAGGAAGGTGTATAAAGTGGCCAAAACAAGACACAAAATGACCAGGAAGGCATATAAAGTGGGCAAAACAAGACACAAAATGACCACGAAGGTGTATAAAGTGGCCAAAACAAGACACAAAATGACCAGGAAGGCATATAAAGTGGCCAAAACAAGACATAAAATGACCACGAAGGTGTATAAAGTGGCCAAAACAATACACAAAATGACCACGAAGGTGTATAAAGTGGCCAAAACAAGACATAAAATGACCACGAAGGTGTATAAAGTGGCCAAAACAATACACAAAATGACCACGAAGGTGTATAAAGTGGCCAAAACAAGACACAAAATGACCAGGAAGGCGTATAAAGTGGCCAAAACAAGACATAAAATGACCACGAAGGTGTATAAAGTGGCCAAAACAAGACACAAAACGACCACGAAGGCGTATAAAGTGGGCAAAACAAGACACAAAATGACCACGAAGGTGTATAAAGTGGCCAAAACAAGACACAAAATGACCAGGAAGGCGTATAAAGTGGCCAAAACAAGACACAAAATGACCAGGAAGGCGTATAAAGTGGGCAAAACAAGACACAAAATGACCAGGAAGGTGTATAAAGTGGCCAAAACAAGACACAAAATGACCACGAAGGTGTATAAAGTGGCCAAAACAAGACACAAAACGACCACGAAGGCATATAAAGTGGCCAAAACAAGACACAAAATGACCACGAAGGTGTATAAAGTGGCCAAAACAAGACACAAAATGACCAGGAAGGTGTATAAAGTGGCCAAAACAAGACACAAAACGACCACGAAGGCATATAAAGTGGCCAAAACAAGACACAAAATGACCAGGAAGGCATATAAAGTGGCCAAAACAAGACACAAAATGACCACGAAGGCATAAAAAGTGGCCAAAACATGACACAAAACGACCACGAAGGCATATAAAGTGGCCAAAACTAGACACAAAACGACCACGAAGGCATATAAAGTGGCCAAAACAAGACACAAAATGACCACGAAGGCATAAAAAGTGGCCAAAACATGACACAAAATGACCAGGAAGGCATATAAAGTGGCCAAAACAAGACACAAAACGACCACGAAGGCATAAAAAGTGGCCAAAACAAGACACAAAACGACCACGAAGGCATAAAAAGTGGCCAAAACAAGACACAAAACGACCACGAAGGCATAAAAAGTGGCCAAAACATGACACAAAACGACCACGAAGGCATATAAAGTGGCCAAAACAAGACACAAAACGACCAGGAAGGTGTATAAAGATACAGAAAACAATTAAAACGGAGACACCGAGAGGCGAAACTGTCCAAAAAAACACATAAAATGAACAAAACAAGACCCAGAATGACAGAAACCACATGTTAAATGGTCATTATCATGATCATCTCTATAAAAACAGAGACTCCTGCTCCTTCTTGGTTCATCGTCAGAAAACACCAACTAAAAATGCAACTAAAGCAACCAAAGAAAGTCAAAATGAGGCTCAAGTCAAACAACAACAGGTAACGGAGGGTCCCTGATGCAGGTGTTTTCATCCACCAGAGCTGCAGGAATACTGCTTCTATTCTCGCATGAAGCTCATTGAGAAAACTTTGAGCACAAGCAGCTCTGATGGGATTTAAACGACAGCCAGCATCCAGCCGGAGTGGAGAGGGATGATCTGCGGGGACAAACGAGCAGAGAGTCCTGCAGCAGATGGCCTGAACCCCGGCGGCGCTCCAGATCTCCTGGCAGTCGTCAGGATCAGGCCGACATCCAGGACGCTGAACGGCGCGACTTCGCTTCCTGTTTATTTAGCGGACAAATCAACCGGAGCACATCAGCTGCTGCCGTGTGGGAGGAACCGATGGACTCAGCGCCGTGACCTTCCCTGGTAGAGTCAACAGGACGACGATACGAAGCAGCAGCAGGTGAGTCTAGTCGAGTCCACAGGGGTTAAAGAGGCTTCTTCAGGACGAGCTGAAGCCGACGTCCTGCAGCCGGTCTGGACAGATTCACAGTAGCTTCAAGAGTTTCTGTCACACTGGACCCGTTTGGAGCCATTCTGGACGCTTGTTGGGATGTTTTGGACACGTTTTTGGGCCATTTAAAACCACTTGGGTCATTTTAGACTATTTTCAAGTAATTATGGACGCATTTGGAGTCATTTTGTAAAGGTTTGAACTCTTTCTGTAAAAGTTTTTTGTCACATTGGACCAATTTTGAGTCATTTTTGACAGTTTTTAAACCATTACGGACAATTATTTAGGACACCGGGTCATTTTGGACAACTGTGGAGTCATTTTAAATGGTTTTAAGGTCATTTTGAACAGTCTTTAGGGTCATTTTGGAAAAATTTGGAATTATTTCAAATGGTTTTCAAGTAATTTTGGGCACATTTTGAGACATTCTGACCAGATTTCAAATAATTTCGTCAAAGATTTTTGTCACATTGGACCAATTTTAAGTCATTTTTGTCAGTGTTTAAGGCATTGTGGACAATTATTTAGGACACTGAGTCATTTTTGAAAATTTTAATAGTAATTAATTAATTAGTAAGTAACTCTGGTAATTTCATAAAAGTTTTTGTCACATTGGACCAATTTTAGAGTAATTTTAGACAGTTTTCAGGTAATTTTGGACAGTTTTTGGGATCATTTTGGAAAAATTTGGAGTTATTTCAGATGGTTTCCAAGTAATTTTGGTAATTTTTATTAATTTTGTAGTTTTTGTCACGTTGGACACATTTTAAGACATTCTGACCAGATTTCAAGTCATTTCATCAAAGTGTTTTGTCACATTGGAGCAATTTTGAGTCCAATGTGAGTTTTAACAGTTTTTAAGGCATTAAAAAAGGACACATACATTTTTTGACAATTTTGGAGTAATTTTAAATGGTTTTCTGGTCATTTTTGACAGTTTTTTTTTGTACATTAGACACATTTTAAGTCATTCTGGACAGGTTTAAAGTAATTTTGGATCATTTTGGAGTCATTTAGTTGGTTTTTCATTGATTTTGGACAAATTTTTGTAACGTTGGACAAATTGTGAATCATTTTTAACAGTTTTTGGGTTCATTTTGGAAACTTTGAGTTATTTCAGAGGATTTTGGGAATGTTGGACACATTTTGGACAGATTTCAAATCATATTAAGTTTTTGTCACATTGGATCAATTTTAAGCCATTTCTGACAGGTTTAGGTAATTTTAGACCATTATTTGGGTCACTGAGTCATTTTTGGACAATTTGAGTAATTTTAAATTGGTTTTCACGTTATTTTTGACAAGTTTTTGTTACATTGGAACAATTTTGAGTCATTTTTCGCTGTTTTAAAGTCATTTTGGACAATTATTTGGGTCATTTTAGTTGGTTTTCAAGTAACTTTGGACACATTTTTGTAATGTTGGACATATTTTAAGTCATTTTGGGCAATTTTTGTCCTTTGGGACAGTTTTCAAGTAACTTTGGACATATTTTGAATCATTTTGGACCATTATTTGGGTAATTTTGAACAATTCTGAAGTCATTTTAGACAGTTTTCAAGTAATTTTGGATAATTTTGGAATTATTTTAGAAAGTTTTTGCGCCGTTGGACACTTTTTGGACAGATTTCTCATCATTTCAGAAAAGTTTTGTCACACTGGACACATTTTGAGTCTTTTTTTGACAGTTTTAAAGTCATTTTAGATGTTTTTTGTGACGTTCGACACAGTTTGAGTAGTTTTGGACACGTTTTAAAGTAATTATGTACAATTTTTGGGTCATTTTGGACAATTTTGAAGTCATTTTAAAGGGTTTTTTAAGTAATTGTGGACAAGTTGGTGTAACGTTGGACACATTCTGAGTCCTTTTGGACAGGTTTTTATCATGTTAGACACATCTTGACTTATTTTTAGCTGTTGTTTAAGCCATTTTGAACAATTTCAGTCCTTTTGGACAGTCTTTAAGTTATGTTGGGCAGGTTTTTGACATGTTGGACACACCTTGAGACTTTTTGACTAGATTTTAAATCATTTTTAACAGTTTGTTGGAGTCTTTTGGACAATTTTGGAGTTACATTAGAAAGTTTTTTGTAACGTTGGACAGATTTTGGACAGATTTCAAGTCATTTGGAAAATGTTTCTTCACACTGGACACATTTCGAGCCATTTTTGACAGTTTTAAATCATTTTGGACAGTTTTCAAGTAATTTTGGACTCATTATGGTAACGTTGGACACGTTTTGAGTCATTCTGGACAGGTTTTTTAACACCTGTTGGACAGTTTTCAAGTAATTTTGGACTCGTTATGGTAACGTTGGACACATTCTGAGTCCTTCTGGACAGGTTTCATGTCATTTTGGAGAAGTTTTTTATCATCTTAGACACATCTTGAGTCATTTTCGGCTGCTGTTTAAGCCATTTTAAACAATTTCAGTCCTTTTGGACAGTCTTTAAGTTATGTTGGGCAGGTTTTTGACATGTTGGACAAACCTTGATAATTTTTGACTAGATTTTAAGTCATTTTTAACAGTTTGTTGGAGTCTTTTGGACAATTTTGGAGTTACATTAGAAAGTTTTTTGTAACGTTGGACAGATTTGAACAATTTTGGAGTCATTTTTGACAATTCTGAAGTAATTTTATACAGTTTTCAAGCAATTTTGGATAATTTTGGAATTATTTTAGAAAGTTTTTTGTAACGTTGGACAGATTTTGGACAGATTTCAAGTCATTTGGAAAATGTTTTTTCACACTGGACACATTTCGAGCCATTTTTGACAGTTTTAAATCATTTTAGACAGTTTTCAAGTAATTTTGGACTCGTTATTGTAACAATGGACACGTTTTGAGTCATTCTGGACAGGTTTTTTAACATTTGTTGGACACTTTTCAAGTTATTTCAGACATTGCACCAGAATTAATTGGCACAATGACCTTTCACATTAGAGTAACTACAATCAGGGCTAATATCCAAAATCAATGAAGTGCTTCTGATTCTAAAATGTTGAACGCTCCAAGTTTAGTTTGTCTTTTTTGCATATTAGCAGCTGTTCAAGTGGTTGGACTGACGAGTGGGAGGAAGAATCCCGATGGCCTCTGCTCCACGATGCGCAGTGACCTTCCCACGCAGAATTAACATAATTCCATCCTGGAACAACAGGATAAAAATACGAGGAAGAAGCGGCAGCAGATGAGACGCTCAAGTCTGCGGGGATTGAAGAGGCTTCTCAGTGATCCCGGTGAGTCACATGGAGGAGCTGAAACACAAACCGACATCCTACAGTTTCCTCTCAAAGCTCCGCTGGATCTGGTGTTTGTTCGTGGCTTCGTCAGCGGCCCGTCCTCATGTTCCATTTCTATTTTTGCATGTTCGACTGCAGCAGATGAAAGAGCGTCGAGATTTTTTCGCCTGAAAGCTCAAGTTCCTTTTGAAAGAGTGCTTCTTTGCTTCTTTTTTTTTTTTTCTTGTCTGTGAGAGAACAGCCAACTGTATTATTATCCAAATGGAGGAGGAGGAATACTCGAGCCTTAATTAAAGCACAAGTGCACACAAGAAAGTACAGTCACAAGATGAGAAGTCTGCTTCTTATTTTTGGATTAAAACAAGGCACAAATCTTGAGTCTCATTGCTCGAGGCTGCAGTTTAAAAATGAAGCTGAGACGTCAAACCACAAAGAAATACAGTAGACACCCTCACTGAGCTCTTGATCAGGGACACCAGTACGTTCATGTGGTTATCTAAAGATGTGGCAGCACAAAGTTTCAGTTAAATAAAACATCAGAAAGAGGAAGATGTGATTTCAGTGGCTTCTTCAGTGCTCTGGTTGTTGGTTAGAGTGATTGTGAAGCTGTTGATCTCCTGGATTTTCACCAAAGCAGTGTCAAAACAACAAGTTCGGTCATTGCAGACAGTTTTTAAGTCACTTTGGACAAACCTTGGATTAGTCTGAATCATTTTTGACATGTGATGATCGAGTCTCTGACCTGCTCTGTGACACATTTGTCATTTTGGACACATTTCCGTCACACTGGACGAACCTTTATTGGCATTGGACAGGTTTAGTCTTTAGATTTGTTATTTTGTTTAAGATAAAACCTCAAGTTTTTGTCACACTGGAAAGTTTTAAGTCAATTTGACCAGAGTTTGAGCCATTTTCAACAGGTTTCTATGACATTTAAGAAACCTGGAGTCAATTTAAGCAAGTTTAAATGGTAAATAGTAAATAGTCTGCACTTACATAGCACCCTTTTCTACCTTAGTGGTTCCAAAGCGCTTTACAATGTGTTTCTCATTCACACACCAATGGCAACTGAGCTGCCATGCAAGGTGCCTGTCTACCATTGGGAGCAACTTGGGGTTCAGTGTCTTGCCCAAGGACACTTCGGCATGCGGAGGGACCAGGGATCGAACCGCCAACCTTGGGATCAGTGGACAACCTGAGCCACAGATGGTTTTCAGTTTATGTTGGACAAGTTCTTGTCACACTAGAAAAACTTTGAGTCAGTTTCAACAGGTTTCAAGTCATTTCGTCCAATTTGCTGTGGCTCAGGTGGTAGAGCAGGTTGTCCACTGATTGTAAGGTTGGTGGTTCGATCCCCGGCCCCTCAACATGCTGAAGTGTCCTTGGGCAAGACACTGAACCCCAAGTTGCTCCCAATGGTAGATTAGCACCTTGCATGGCAGCTCTGTCGCCACTGGTGTGTGAATGGGTGAATGAGAAAAACACTGTGAAGCGCTTTGAGGCCCACTAAGGTAGAACGGAGCTATACAGACCATTTACCACTGGACAAGCCTTTAGACATTTTGTTCAGGTTCGGACTTCAGTATTGTTGTTTTTTTAATAGATAACAGTCTCAAAAAACAACTTTTTGTCACGTCATTCTGGACAAGCCGTGCAGCACAACACCTTATAACTCGCTAACTATTTTTAAAACAAAGCTGAAACCTCCTCGTCTTAACTTTAGTCTTCCACTTTGCTTCATGCACTTTATTCCATCTCATGTTGAGCACTTTATGTGTATATATTCTACAATCTGAGAAGTAAGGTGTCCGGGGAGGGTCCCATTTTTATTGATAGAGGGAGAGAGACAGGGTGAAATGGGGTATAGAGGAGAGAGAGAGAGACATGCAGCAAAGGGTCGAGAGCCGGACTCGAACTCACGACCACAGCTGCCGACCTGCACCTGCATGGTAACGCCTTAACTCAGTGAGCCATACGGCGGCCCTCACCTGCCATTTTTAATTATTTAAATTGTCCAAATGTTTTAAGACAGAAGAGATTTGAAATCTTGAATTGAAGGTGAAGAAAAATCAGTTATCAGTCCAATTTAATGGAATCACCTCAACTTGCATTCAGTTTTACATCATTCAACGCAGAAACTTGAGTTTTATTTACACATAACATCAAGCTGATGCAACATTAATAAAACACAGCATAATGTTTGCAACATAAACTAAATCAATGCATTATAGATATTTTCTATTTTGCAACCAGCATTTAATTGCATACCGCCTTGTGGATGCCTGATTCTGTCAGATCTGGGGAGCTAAGCGAGGTTGGGCCTGGTCAGTACCTGGGTGGGAGACCATGAGGGAACACCTGGAAGCCTGAGAAGCCCCTGCAGTGCAGTTCGAGGCGGAGCTCAACGTTTGACTCCACCCACCTCAACGTTCCATAAACCAATCGCGTCCAGTCTTATTACATACAACTGTACTTCTTTTTGCAACAGTTTGGTGGGAATCTAACCCTCACCTTCACCCTAAACCTTCTCCTAACCTTCACCCAACCCTTCAGGAACGTGTGTCTATCTAATGCAATTCATAGTGGACCCACATACAGAGCCAAATATAGGTTTGTGTCTATGTTAGGAGCAAAAGACGGTGCTTGTTTTTACATGCAGGCAACATCCCAGTGGGCGGAGTCAAATGTTAGATTCAGCCAATAGCATGCCGACGTTGAGCAACGTTGAGCTCCGCCCCGAATTGCACACTGCAGTCAGGGATACTTGGGAAGCCTGGGTGGATGCAGTGTGAGAGTGAGTGGGTGGTGGTGGTGTTCGGAGGGGCTGATGGAGCAGACCGGCAGCCTGGCCTCCGTCAGTCTACCCCAGGAAAGCTGTGGCTACATACGTAGCTTAGCATCATGGAGGATGGAGAGAATGAATGATGCAATGTAAAGAGTCTTTGAGTGTCTATATAAAACCAATGCATTATTATTATGATCATTAATAATTAACTTTGCTTTTTAGAGTAAAGCAGGTTTTATTTTAATCATATTGAACATAAATTATAGCATTTTATCCCTGTTTTTTTTAGTACATTCTGTCCATCTTTACGTGAACATTGAATGTATGCTGTTTCTTTACTGTAAATCACTTTCAGCTGCACATCTTCAATCATTTACTTCACATTCTGATTCCCTTCTACCATTATTCTGTTATCAGGACGGTTTTCGCCTCCCTTTGTGAGACCAAATCCAGGTTATCTTGACAGCTCTCTCCCCTTCAGTTCCTCTGGTAATCTTAATTAACACTTTGAGGGTGTTAAAGCGCCGAATGTGGCGGAGCTGCTATGTCACTCTGAGGGGAGATTGTGAGCGTCGAGGGGAGTTTGTCTGAGCTGAGAGGCAGGAAGGAGCTGCGAGAAGATATATTTTCTGTTTTGAACTGCAGGCAACAAACAGCTACAACATGAGAATCTCAAATATATCAGCCTCCAGTCGACGAGAGATTCACAGCCTCCATATAGCTTCAGTACTTTACATATCAGTCGAGCCGTTGCCCTCATTCAGGAGCTCAGTCTGTCTCGGTGAAGCTGCTTCATGTTTCTGGTCAGTCTCTCCTCGTTCTGATGGACTTTCCCGTCAGATTTCTTTCTTTTTTTTTCCTCATGAAAGTGTCTCCAAGATGCAATCAAACGCTGAGAGCTAAACCTTCAGTGTGAGATTCACGCTGAGCTGACGGCATGTGGAGAGTCACACCGGCTCACACTCTGCTTTTGTTCTTTCTTACAGAGCTGCTTTTTCATGCATGTATAGAATAGAATGGGATTCCTTTATTGTCAGCGATCCTGCCAGTGCATTCATGCAGCCGCCCAAGCAAGCACAGAATAAATGTGCACAGATAAAATATAAAAATATAGTGGAAAAGTAGTTTATGCAAGTGTAGCCCATGAAAACAGTCATTATGTGGTGCACTGAGACCTGTAAAAGCAGTCGTTTACTTGTGGATGTCGCACATTGCTGGGCATACATGACAATTTAAAGGCTTGAAAGTCATGCAAGAATTCATATGCAGTATAAAAAGAAGGTGCAAGAAGTGCATCATCATGTAACATGTTAGCGTAGCTTCTGCTAGCAGCTACTTTGGCCTCAAGCAAAAACTGAGCTTCGTCGTCAAACATTATCTCTTCTGCAGAGCTGCTCGTCTTTACGTCTCACACTGTTCCCCTTATCATGGCGACAACAACAAGCTGATTAATGGCAAATGAAAGCTTCTTCTTCATACTACGAGGATATACAATATGTGTGACGTCACATGATGCCAAAATGGCGACTCCCTTTTAGTTGAATTTTATTTTGGCAAAGAGGAAGAGAAATCTGGAAAACGGTTGAGTTTACTTAGAACTCCATCAGTGTGAGATGGTACGAAACGATAACATGAGAACATACATGTTACAGTCAGTAAAAATGACAAATACAAGGCCATCACTAGCGGTGGTTTCAGACAGCTCTGGAGGCCAGTTTGAAACACGACAAAGCTTCCTGAATCTTTAGTGTTTGTGGAGACGAGTTCCTCTTTTCCACTGCTTCAACTGAGGATACAAGTTGACCGAAAGCTGTCTCTCTGAACCGAGGAACCCGATCAGCTACCTGCACTGCTGCAAGATTATGAATCATTTTAAAAACGTTGTAGCACAAAAAAAAAAAATCTGGAAGTAACCGAGAGAACAGAGCAGTGGAAAGTCCAGCAACCATCCCACCATCTGAATCTTCTCCCTCAGGCTCCTCTGAAGTCTGACCTTGTGTTCCTCCTGTGTTCCTGCAGCTCCTATCCTGGTTCAGGTTTGGAAACGAGCTGCACAAACTCCTCTGGTCACCATGATGATCCTCCACATGAGGGTTGGATCACCTCCGCTGTGGACTGAAACTGAATCTAGTGTTTGTTCCCAGTGAAAGTTTGAGCTCCATGGTGAAACTACAAACGTGACCCTGTCAGCAGGCTGACTTTAAGTCAGAGCATCCTCACTGTGCAGTTATACTCTGCTCCTGGTGCTCCTGCAACACTTTGGGGAAGAGTCACGGGGACGACCAATCTGACGAGTGGGGCGGGTGGACAGCGATTGTGTTGCTGAAGCATGAAACCCTCAAAACAAACACACTCCATCATATCACAGTCCAGATGTTTGTGCTGAATGTTCTCGCTCAGGTGTTACAGTAGAACTCTGGTGACAGTCCGACCCTGGGGAACGACTGAACTGCAGCTCTTCCACTGTTAAACTGCTGATTCTCCTCCTGATGGTAGCTGCAGACCCTCCTCTGGTCACCATGACGATCCTTTTCTTCTGTGCATCAGTTTGAGCTCCATGTGCAGCTATCAGAGGTCATAAAAACAACTTTAACACATCATGCATAGTCTCGAAACGTAACAGACTCAGGTCGACTCCAGAAACAACATTGTAAACCTGTGAATGTGCAGAATATGAGCTCTTTAACACCATCACAGAGTCCTGTACTGATCGTTTTGTCAAAACTGCTGCTGTTGACTTTCAACTGATTAGATTCAGAGAGATTCACATAAATCGTCCAAAAGCAGCAGCAGATGCCAGATTCTAGTATTTATATCACCTCACAGTCGTCATGTTGCTCGTGTAAAAATAATATAGAAATAATGGGTTTGTTTTCATTTAATGCTAAACGAGATGATCTTCTTTCTCCTGCTCTGTTTACAGCAAACATAAATGACCTGACTGTGGAAATTAAAGAATTTAATTTAATTAAACTGCTGCCTGGATCTGGGGACGATCTGTAAAATGTGCTGTTAAAGGAAAGAGAAAATAAAAAGAGAAGTACCTGAACAAACAGTGGCTCTGAAATACATCTGAATATAAATACTGCAGACTTATTCTGACCTTTAAAGTCAGAATGTCTGTCAGCAAGTTAAACTATGTAAAGATCTTTGGTATTGTACTTCCTCACAACTTTATATGTACACTGAACAAAAATATAAAGGCCCCATGTGAAATATTGATGCCACATGAAGTGCACCACCCAAAGTGAGCGTATACTGTCTGGTACTTGTACTAAATGGATATTTCTCTTGATTAGTGTCCCAAATTTGAGTCCACCACTGCCTCAGTGATGCATTAATTCCATTCAGTCCATTGGCATGTTGGAAGCAGGAATGTCCACCAGAGCGGTCGCTGTGCAGCTGAATGTTCACTATCAGACGACAGGACGTTTGAGAGTTGGTTTCCAACAGACGGGCAGTACTGCAAATCCACCTCATCCACGTCGGCCACGTGTGACCACCCCAGCACAGGATGGACACATCCGGCTTGTTCACTTGTGGGATGGTCTCAGACCAGCGACACGTACAGCAGATGAAACCTTTGGTCTGACAACAGACGCATCACACCAACATGCCAATGACACGTTCCCTCATGACCGGAGTCATCTGAGGCGTTGCTGCTTTGGTCAACATGTGACATGTTGGGGTGGCCTTTTATTGTCCCCAGTATAAGGAGTGTCTAAGTACTGCTCATTCTGATCAAGAGAAACATCCATTTAGTAAAAGTACCAGACAGTATACGCTCACTTTGGGTGGTGCACTTCATGTGGCACCAATATTTCACATGGGGCCTTTATATTTTTGTTCAGTGTAGTTACATATCAGTAATGTGTGGATTCAAATGATGTAAAATAGATCTTTTTTAAAAGTTTGCTCCTCTTTCGGCTGCTCCTGATGAACTCCTGAATCAATAATGGAAATAAAGTGAAGTAATGAGACAGTGGGAGGATTTAATTAATATGTCAGAAAGCAGAGTAAACAAGAGCTGAATTACAGCAATAATTTAGACACAATCAGAGGGAAAAGGATTAAAAACTATATTTAAATCAGGCCCAACCCTGACCCTGAATGCTGAGCTGCATTTTTTATTGCAGGTTGAACCACATCGAAGCACAAAAGCAACATTATTTTTCCAGTTTTCTTCCAATAACTGCAGCTTTAATGAGTTATTCTGGAGACTCGCATTAGAAAACATCAGCACAAAAACCGACGCACAAAATCACACAGTCGTGATTTAATACAATAAATTATATCATTATGTTAAACTGAAACTCAAGGAATCAGCATGAAGACGTGAAGAATCGAAAAAAAAATGGAATCGATAAGCAGAGTTGGTAAAATACAAGCAATGCCGAGCTTGAATGCTGTTGATGAGACGTTGGGGGTTTATGTTGTGGTGCAGACGTCTTTTAAAAGGACTAAAACGTGCTTTTTTTGAGTCGTATTTGAACTGCAGCATCAGATTTTAGCCTCACGCTGAACAAACTGATTTAAAACCGAAGGAAAGCAGTTTGAATGAATCCTGCAAATGAGCCGAGAATGAATCACACTTTCTCCTGGTTTGTGTTTATTATGATAAAATATTGATATTCTATGAAAAGCCCGAGAGGTTGACTTCCTCGGGTTTATTTTTTCTGTTGCCGCTCTGGATCCTCTTTTTGTTTGACTGGGAATATTATTGGTGCATGATGAAATAACAAACCTAATATTCAGCACAGTTTATTCTGTATTTCGGAGTTTTAAAAGAGGCCCATTGCTATTCATCAGCGCACCGAGGAAAGGTGGCAAATCATTTTTTAAACTGTTATTTTCCAGATAATATCCAGTAAAATCACAGAGAAAAGTCATTTTTATACGTCACATAAAAAACAGGCTAAAACTGCCCAGAATGTCCACAACAAAAGTCTGTATTTTTACTCGATATTACACTGAACAAAAACATAAAGGCCCCATGTGAAATACTGATGCCACATGAAGTGCACCACCCAGGGTTTATTTATTTATTTTATTTATTTATTTAAGAGAAAGGGGGAAACAATGCATGTTAATGAACATTTAAGCAAATGTAAATATGCCAGATTATAGCCCAGGGCTCATTTCCATCCCACTGGTATGTTGATGTTGTAAAAGACAGAACATATAAAAACACCTACCAGACAAAGACACTATGCACACAGACTAACTACAGGTGAACAACACAGACAGCAGAGACATGCAAATGCAGAGACAGTTCAGCACAGACCATAAACATGTGAAGCAGAAAAGGGACAGTGAATAAAAACCCAAATTATCTGTATTGCACATCCTCCTATTGCACACACTCTACATTTTACGATGTCGATGCACATGTTACCTCTATAGCACTGATTTCTATTGCACAAAGCTCTACTACACACCCATTTCTAAAGCACTGAGCTCTATTGCACCATAATCTATTCAGTCCCTCCAGGAATTCGCGATGCTGCGATCGCAACAATTAACGCAAATTCAACCGATCTCTATGAATTCTGCGCGACCTTGCAATTTTGTCCAATCACCGCGACTTTTCCGCTATTTTGGCCCGCCTCCCGTGAGTTCCACCAATTATAGCCAGGTACCCCTGACTCTAGCGTGCAGTTCGGGACGGGAGTTCAGCGTTGCCCAAAGTCGTCATGCTATTGGCTGAATCCAGCAGTTTGGGGCGGGAGCTCAACGCTCAACGTGGGCATGCTATTGGCTGAATCTAACATTTGACTCCGCCGGGGACAGTGAAAACAAGCTCCGTCTTCTGCTCCTAGCATAGTCGCAAACCTGTATTTGGTTCCACTCTGAATTGCATTAGATACGCCTGCAGGGTGACGGTTAGATTGTCACCAAACTGTTGCAAAATGAAGTAAAGTTGAGCACTGAGCTCCCGCCCTGAACTGCACACTACAGTCAGGGGCTTCTCATCATAGCAGTCCCCAGTAATGCAGGTACGTCATCGAATTCACTTTCTTGTATATAGTTTGAAGATGCAGACATGTGCGACCGTAATATCTCTCACTTACCAACAAAAATTACTGCTAAAGACCAAAAACAATTCCCTGATGTTCTTCACCAAAGTGGAGCTAAACTGTTTTCACCCCGTGGAATATTGAGGTGGAACACAAACCAAAACCATCCACTGACAAACACTTTTCTACCGTAAACATATCAGGAGAATGGGTGAAACCAGCGGACCACAGACCAGACAAACCACCGTGATGAAGCTGCTGCATCCAGATCTGTGGCAGCACTGAAACAATGAAGGTCAGTTAGATTCATTAACTGACGTGACGAGCTGTGAGCGTGTGTGTGTGAACACGCGTGTGCCAGGATGTGGAATTACCTGTTTAAACTTTTAACATTTTTAATGAATTATACAAAACAATGAAAAAAATGCAAGTTTTTAGCATTTTTTTACTGTCTCCTGCAATTTCATTGACACAAACACGCTTAAAACATCGCAACTTTCACTTTTTAGAAAAGCTGCCGCCAATTCAGGCATTTTAGGCCGCAACAATCTTGAAAAATGCCTGCGAAATCCTGGAGGGACTGATAATAAAATGAAGCCTATTGCACACGTCCAGGTTGTAAAGATTGCCCTATGGGTCACTTATGCTCACATGTTTGTGTGTCTCTCAGCCACAGTTTTAAATGTTCCTTAAAGCTAGAGAGACTTGTACGTTCTCTCACTGGCAGGGGGAGACTGTTCCAGATCTCAGTGCCCTCGACTGAAAGGACGTTTTGAGAGAAGGATGTTCTTCTGAGCGGAGGTTCACGGTCTCCTCTGAGTGGCTCGAGTCACTCGTGAAGAGCCGCTGACAGATTTGTGCTTAATGAGCTCATCCATTGGTGGAGGAGCCAAACCATGTAATACTTTGAAGATTAAACAGGCAGATTTAAATAGTTTAAAATTTGAAAAGTTTAATAAACAATATTTATCAAGGATTTGACAGTGATGGTTGGAAAAAGGTTAAGTGAGCGTATACTGTCTGGTACTTGGACTAAATGTATATTTCTCTTGATTAGTGTCCCAGATTTGAGTCCACCACTGCCTCAGTGATGCATTAATTCCATTCAGTCCATGGGTGTGGCATATCCAGACGCTGCTCCAACACAATGAGCAGTACTCAGACACTCCTTATACTGGGGACAATAAAAGGCCACCCCAACATGTCACATGTTGACCAAAGCAGCAACGCCTCAGATGACTCCGGTCATGAGGGAACGTGTCATTCTCTTGACTAATCAAGAGAAAGATCCATTTAGTACAAGTACCAGACAGTATACGCTCACTGTGGGTGGTGCACTTCATGTGGCATCAATATTTCACATGGGGCCTTTATATTTCAGCTCAGTGTATAAACCTCCTTGTTTTTTCAGCTGTTGCTTCTTTCTGTTTTGTGTTTATGATGATAATTATATTCATATTCAGTGAAAAGCCCGGCTGGTTTATTTCTTTGCTCTGGATTCTTTCTCTAAATAACAGTGGGTTGTTAGTCTCGGAGACCAATTACAGCATCAAACAGGTTGTGCTCAGACAGTTTGTTCTGTATTTCAGCTCCAGTGTCTGCAGAGTTTTAAAGAAGCCTGTTGCTATTCATCAGCACACCGGGGTTTGTTCTAGGAAGTCTCCAGGCAGATGACATTAGTGGCCCTCCTTCCTCTGGCCACCATGTTCCTGTCAGCTCACATCCAGGCTGAGGACAGCCGAGCGGTCCGACACCTCTTGTTATCTGAGGACTGAACCGGTGGGAGGGCTGGCTGTCAGGACACGGAGCAGGAGGCCAGCGAGGGCAGTCGGCCGGCTTCTTTAATCCAATTCACACTTTGAAGGGTGCAGCACAAGAGCCGGCCCATTTATTGTTATTTTCGTCCTGCTGTCACTGTCGTCACTCTCATTATTTTACAGTGTGCTGCTGCAGAGATAAACTCCTCCGACCCTGCAAGCCTCCCCGGTACAGACGAGTTCAGAATCTACATAAAGACTCCGCTGTCTGATGTTTTCACCCTGATGGACGGCTGCTGCCAATTTAATGAATCTGCTGAGTGAAGAGTGAAGGAGAGTCTGGACATCCCCGCCTGAGGTGAAACTCTGAGAAACCAGCCTTGAAAATCGCTGCTGATAATGGGATCATGTGCGGCGTGACTGAAAAATGAAGCCAGAAACTTCAGTTCCTCATGTCCACTAGAGGCCGACTCCATTCCCCATAGACCTCCATGGTAACATGTGCATCTTTACAGTAGAAATAAAGACGTTTACAGCCTGGTGGATGGAAGGTTTTGGTCTGTGAAGCTAATTTCTCCATTCTTTTTAACGGTACTGGGGATAAATTTGTACATAACTCACCTTTTTAAATTATATTAAGGCTTAAATTCATGCATAATTAAAGTTGTGGCCGCTTTAAATCACAGATGGATCCATTTATGTTCCACCTTTTTGCTCATTTTTTTAGATTATTCTCCCCTGTGGACCCCCATGGCGTTAAAGTATAATCAACTGTAAGCTCTTCGATCTGATGTTTTTATCACGAATTGAAACATCGGTCTGATGAAAACATCAGATTGAAACATCTCATGCGCACGAGATAATTCCCTGTTTGTACACTGCAGGAGCACAATAGACCAGCAGTTTATCTCAGCATGCTTTTCTGAAAATGATAATACAGAAAAGATATTCACAGATTCAGACTTCCAGCATCAATAACTCATTAGTGACACGTTGTCAAATCATAATCGATGCCTCTTTCCATCGTTGTCAGGTAGACAATGTGCTACAAGCCCAGCTTTATCAACAGTAGCTGTCTTTCAGGCTGCAGAAATAACACTGGTGTCTATGAGCAGCCGGCTGGGAGATGAGTGTCCAGGGACCGTCTGCTAATTGCAAAACTGCTGCAACAACGAAGAGACACCACAAAGATATCCAATAACGTCCCCCTGATACACTGTAGTGTCACCAGAATCATTGCAGCCATCAACTGGCTCCTGTTGATCAGACCACAACACTTGGTTTGACATACATGTAGATATAAAAATCACACCGTCTGCAAAATTGCAATTTGCAGACGGTCCCTGTTCACTCATCTCCCAGCCGGCTGCTCATAGACACCAGTGTTATTTCTGCAGCCTGAAAGACAGCTACTGTTGATAAAGCTGGGCTTGTAGCACGTTGTCTACCTGACAACGATGGAAAGAGGCATCGATTATGTTTTGACAACGTGTCACTAATGAGTTATTGATGCCGGAAATTTGCATGAGCACGAGAAACTTACATTTTAATTTTTTCTGCCAATGTCCCTTTAAGTAAAATTCCCCTTTTTTTCTAGCGCATGTAAATGTCCAAAAATATCTTTATTTCACAGTTATTTGAAATTAAAATGTAAGAACTGAAAAATAGCAAATAATTTTTTTAATTGTTAATATCTCCGCCAAGGAGGTTATGTTTTTGCTGGCGTTTTTGTTTTTGTTTTGTGCAAAGTAACTCGAAAAGTTATGGAGGGATTTGGATGAAATTTTCAGGATATGTGTGAAATGGGACAAACAAGAAATGATGATT
This sequence comes from Dascyllus trimaculatus, assembly GCA_024666655.1. Classification (NCBI taxonomy): domain Eukaryota; kingdom Metazoa; phylum Chordata; class Actinopteri; family Pomacentridae; genus Dascyllus; species Dascyllus trimaculatus. Next base: position 3,129,124 of record CM045456.1, read on the forward strand.
GAATGATTTTGGGACTGATCCGGATCACCGTCTCCATCCAGGATTGTTTTTATATATATATATATATATATATATATATATAAGTGTAACCGGGTGGACAATTAAATGCGGTTTACTCTAAAAGCCACCAGAGGGCGCTCTTGTTTTTGGGGTAACCCCCTCTGACCACATGACATTTTGGGTCTCCATGCGACAGACAGCGACAGTGACGGAGTTCTCTTTCCTTCCTGAGCGACATACGCACGGTTGGGCCGGCATTCTTATCTCCGGTTGTCTAAGAAGCTGGGAGGCTGTTAGGAGCTGCCGCGCTAGAGGCCGCGCCTGTTCATTAGGTCGGATGGGGTGAAGGCCGCATTGTTGGTAGGACATTTGAACTGTATGTAATTACATTAGTATCTGTAACGTTCTATAGAAAATATGTGAATTGGGAGATTGTGTTGGGGGTGGACTGAAGCTGCTTGGTGGAGGTATGAGCTCTCTGAGGGCTTTTCTAGTTTTACAGATGTTGTTGTTGATAAACTACAGATAATTAAATAGTGAAATTACAGAAAAAGGCCAAAACCGACACTTTATGTTTTTATTTTTATATTTTTTGTATTGCATATATTTATTTTTTAACAGTGTAATTGGCTAAATCATTGCAATAAGGTGCTGCTGTGTTGCTTCTTGCACAATACCTAATTATATATTTGAGTTTGTGCACTATTAGTCAGATTAAACTTCATCATCACCATCCTTGTTGGCTCCAGCAGCAACATTTTCTCCATTTCAGTTCATATTTCTGCAACGTCTTCCTCATCAGCGTGAGCCTCCGAGAGCTGAAATCCATAAATACTGGGACCGAATGCTGATTTTAAATCTCCAAAAACACCTCATGAGTAAATAATCTCCTCACATCTTTCACAGCATCATCAGCAGGAGGACAATCGTACATTTTCTGGGAGCGTTCTCAGAATATTAGTCAGTAGAATTTGCTCGTTGATGGTTCCCGTGTTAATAAAAGCACCTCTTTGCTCTTAATTCTGTCCGATCATAGCAGCACTTATGCGTTCAGTCCCGGGTAAATTATTCCTGGGATCCGTCGGAGGAAGCGAGCCGGAACCTGACGCTCTCCGTCCTGATGCTGCGTTTTAATTAGCGCTAAATGTCAACACTGGCACAGAAAGTCATCCTGACCTGGAAACATTCCCCGCCGTCGTTCTCCTCATTATGCGGCTCTCTGAGGAATATTAGGGAGCGAAACCGGAGTAAATTTCCTCCAGGCCTCTCGTGCATCGAGGGAAAGCAAACGTGTGGAGTCGAGGTGTCGCTCTGAGCGTAGCGGCGAAGCTAAACTTGGGCTTCTCTTTCAACAGTGTGAACAGCTTCTCGAGGCCTAAAATAAACCTTCAGACCACCTGAGCTGACGGATGACGGATGCCGTGAGGAAACCATGCAGCTGCACCAAAACCCAACCACACATGCAGAACCTACACTTCAGTTTTCCCACGCCTCCACTGCTGCAGAGATCTTCTCTCCTGCTGCAGCTCCTTATTACTGGGGCCGGCCTGCAGATCAACCTTCCTGCATTGACTCCCCATAAAGTGCAGCATTGATCTGAAGAGGCCGCTAATCACAAACAAGCTCCCCCATGCTGCTGCTGCTGCTGCTGCCGCCGGCTTCATGAGCTGAACAGCAGCTCTGAAGGAGGGTTGGTGTTTTTATAGAATAGAACAGGATGGAAGTTCTCTGGTGTCGCTGCAGATTTGCTACAAAAGTAGTGAAATCTCTTGTTTGATATGTTGAAAGTGAAAAAAACTCCAGTCAATCGAAGAGAACATGTCTAAAAATAGACACTATCTATCTATCTATCTATCTGTCTGTCTGTCTGTCTGTCTGTCTGTCTGTCTGTCTGTCTATCTATCTATCTATCTGTCTGTCTGTCTGTCTGTCTGTCTGTCTGTCTGTCTGTCTGTCTGTCTGTCTGTCTGTCTGTCTGTCTGTCTGTCTGTCTGTCTATCTCTCTATCTATCTGTCTGTCTGTCTGTCTGTCTGTCTGTCTGTCTGTCTGTCTGTCTGTCCGTCCGTCCGTCCGTCCGTCCGTCCGTCCGTCCGTCCGTCCGTCCGTCCGTCCGTCCGTCCGTCCGTCCGTCCGTCCGTCCGTCCGTCCGTCCGTCTGTCTATCTATCTATCTATCTATCTATCTATCTATCTATCTATCTATCTAAAGTCATCAGTCCGTCCGTCTGTCCATCCATCTATCTATAATCCATCCGTCTGTCCGTCCATCCATCCATCCATCCATCCGTCCGTCCGTCCGTCCATCCATCCATCCATCCATCCATCCTTCCGTCTAATCTGTCTATCTATCATCCCGTCCGTCCTTCTGTCAATCTATCTATAATCCACTCTTCCGTCCGTCCATCTATCTATCTGTCCGTCCGTCCTCCATCCATCCATCCACCCATCCACCCACCCACCATCTATCTATCTATCTATAAACCTAGCTACGTACCTACCCACCCACCGTCCATCCGTCCATCCATCCATCCACCTACCTATCTATCATCCATCTATCTCTAATTCTTCCATCCGTCCGTCCATCTATCTATAATCTGTCCATCACTCCATTCATTCCTTCAACCATCATCCATCCATCCATCATCCATCCATCCATACATCCATCCATCCATCCGTCCATCCATCCATCCATCATCCATCCATCCATCCATCCGTCCATCCGTCCATCCATCCATCCGTCCGTCCATTCATCCCTTCATCCATCCATCCATCCATCCATCCATCCATCCATCCATCCATTCATCCATCCATCCATCCATCCATCCATCCATCCATCCATCCATCCATTCATCCATCCATCCATCCATCCGTCCATCTGTCCATCCACTGACTGCTGCCACACAGTTCCTCCATATCAGCCTCCTTCCAGTTTCCCCTCCTGATGGATTTGTTCTTTCTGTGAATTGGTTTTTCATGCTGTGCAGCAACACGAAGCTCCTGAATTTGCATCTAAAATGTTCCGAGTTTTTCATTTATAATCACCAAAGCAGCCTCTGAGGCTCTCTGGTCGGGAAGAGGTGCAGGAAAAAGAGAAGAAAACAGCCAAATAATAAAAAATGACAGATTCTTTTTCACAAGGGACAAAACACATCACACGGCTTCTGTGTTTAGTGGAATCTATTGGTTATTTGAGGTGGAATTTTGGACTTCAGACGGCGTCAAGATCATAGATGACCTGAGCAGCTTTTACAAATTCCAAGAGATCCTCAGGTACCACTAGTTCTGTGCTAACAGGGCTTGTATAGATTCTGCTTTAAAGCAAATAAACCGGGCTGAAGGTGGCGCTGTAGGCAACATTACTGCAATACACACAGTAGAAGAAGCCGGAAACAAAACCAGTTGCCTGCTAACTGCTTAAAGGAACTCAAAGGGGAAGAAACAAACCAAACTTTGTCCATCTTTGAGAGAAAAACGAAGAGAGTTGTTGACCAGTCGGTTGGTGTTTTTCATGTTTCCTGTTTTATTTCATAAGAAACGTGAGTTAAAAGTTCACAACTGATTCAGAAAAGCTGTTTCCACCTTTCATTAGGCTCATTAAGTCTTTTGGGAGTAAGTCAAAAAGCACCTGAGGAGACAGTTTTTTAAATTACCATCAATGTTTTTAATGTCCTGCCGTTAAAGTAAGTTGGTGGAAACCCCTATTTATGACCACTATGTAGTGAGCTATGTATGGAGCTCCTCAGGTAAATGACAGCTTTCCTCCACTGGTTTGGCTCATTTCTTGAAACCGAAATGACATTCGACTCAAAGCAACACGGACAAACCTCCAAACTACCTGCCAGTTATTTTCAGCAGAATTGAATTTCTGCTTCATACGTCTCGGCACATCTTTGCAAATGATTGAGCACAGGTAGCCTTCATTCAGCACCGTTTCCAAGTGAATAGATCTTGTTGACCAAAACATGTCAGCATCACTTCACGGTATGAGTCATCACGTGCACAATGGTCTGTTCAGTTGTCAGAATTAGTCAAGAAGATACTGTAAAACCATGAATACCAAACATGAATCTCTTGGAACACTGGATAAATTGATTAATTGACAGTCAGGTGAAACTAGAAGTTGACTAACGATGGAGGAGTTTCACACATGACCAGTCAAGCAGTGTGTTTAGTTACCCGACAGGTGTATGATGCCAAACATGTTCATATATATAGAGCCTGACCAGGACCGGTGCCATGTCTGAACATGGAGGCACCTGGCCGAGCAAATGAACAAGGCCAACTGGCTGCTCGAGGAAGAGGAAGAAGAAGAGGAGGAAGAGTAAGAGTGGTGGAATAGGAGGAAGAGGCCTACAGTAATATCTTGCCTCAGTGGGATGTTATGACACTAAAAATGACAAGGAAAATGTACACCGCTTAATCCTCTGTAGGGTCACAGGGGGCTGGAGTCTATCCCAGCCGACTCAGGTGAAGGCAGGAGACACCTGGACAGGTCTCCAGTCTATCACAGGGCTACATAGAGACAGACAACCAAGCTCACTCTCATTCACACCTACAGACAATTTAGAATCATCAGTTAACCTCAGCATGTCTTTGGAGAACCTGGTGTAAACCCACACTGCACAGGGAGAACATGCAAACTCCACACAGGAAGATCCCAGGCGTCCTAACCGGGACGTGAACCGGGGATCTTCTAGCTGTGAGGAGACGCTGCTGACCACCGAGCCGCCGTGCGCACCCCTCAATTCTCCTGCAAAACAAAACTTTACATTCAAAACAATGTTATTTCTTCAAAATGGTATTTTGTTTTCAAATGACACAAACCATCATATGAACAGACGTTTATAAGAACCAGTTGAACGCTGATGTTCTCAATGTAAAACACCATGATGGATGGAAAACACTTCTTCTCCACTCATTAGAAGGACTCAGGCCTTTTGTTGTTCAGTGTGTTGTAAAATATTTTTAGAATATTGTTTTTATACTCAGAACACACAATTAGATGGAAAAAAAATATATGTATTTTACCATATATTTTACCATATATTTTGTATGTAAATATATAGTGAACATCCCAACCAACACACAGCTGCACATGCAGTGGTCCACATACAAACAACAGAAGAACTTACTGTGTACAGTTACAGTAAAAAACAACAACAACTATGCTGAATCCTCTCTTCATCCACATCACAGCCAATGTTCTCCCTGGACAAGCAGTGAGGAAATATCACCCAGCATGGTGAATCCAGCCATGAAAGCATCAACTGCTGTATCTCCACATGCATCTTCCATAGCTTGGAGAAAGGGTATACGCAGTCATACACATATATTTGGTCATACACTTTCCATCTCCAGGCAGAAAAAAATTCCTCAATAGGACTGAGGAGTGGAGAATATGCTAAAGCTCTGATTGCTGATTGTAAACCTGTGTGACAGGTGTTTGTCCATGTGATGAGTCGGTGTGCATAGTGGGGCAATTAACTTTAGGATTTTAAAAGACAGAGTGTTCTTTGAGAAAACAAGAGAGTTTCTTCATGAAGATTGTGCCAAATGCAGAGAATTGTGTGTCGTGGTTTGAAAAAAGTAAAGTGTGTTTTAGAACTGCAGTGTGAGAGTAAAGCAGGAACTGGTGCTCGTAGTTTAGCAGAACTGGTTCAGAGGTTCGGTGCATCAGTTCCATGTCACTGTGTCTAAAGTACCAATAATTGTGTGTAAACAACTGAGAGAAACTGTATAAATGTCTGTTCATATGATGGTTTGTGTGTCATTTGAAAACAAAAGAAATAACATTGTTTTGAATGTCAAGTTTCATTTTGCAGGAGAATGGAGTCAGATTTGTGTCAAAAGTTTCAAGCAAAACTTATTAAATGTCAAACAAAACTTATTAAAAGTCAAACAAAAAAAAATGGATTTGAGAGAGAATAAAATTAACTCAAACAAAGAATAATTATCTTGAAAATAAAAGTTTGCACTTGGAAACAAATAACTTGGGTAAACTCTGTCTTTTATTTTGTTAAAGCATAAGTTTTGTTTGACTTTTAATAAGTTTTGTTTGACATTTAATAAGTTTTTCTTGAAACTTTTGACACAAATCTGACTCCATACAGGAGAGTTGAGTTTTGCCTGTTGTGTGTGTTTTTCTGACGTGTGTGTAGAGTTCTGAGACTATGAGGCGTGCTTTCAGAAAATATGTGGAAACAATCGAGAAAAAACTGTACTCACACACACAAAGTAACTTTCATTCATCAGAGTAGAAAGAAAATCTATACAGCATAACATCCTGGAATATGAATGAATGAATGAATGAATTTTATTTTGTACATGTGGTAGAAAAACAACGAAATACACTGAAGAGAGAAAACAAACAAAACAAATGAAACAAGACCATTGAAAGTAGACAAAATGACAATAACAACAGCCAAAGCGATGAATCCCACATGTCCAAAAAGGAGTCGGGTGAAGCAGAAGCTTATTATGCTTGTTATACATAAATATTTACAAAAAACAGAAAAAATAAATAAAGTAAACAAACGTATACATATTTACAAAAAAAGAGAGTAGTGTAAATAAACAAATACTTAAATCGTTAAAGCCCTTCTTCCCTCTTGTACCTGGGAAGAAGGGCTTTAACATGTTTATGTGTTTATATATAAACACATAAACAAAGAACAAGGACACTGTTATGGAGCCGACATATGAGGCTGCCTCCTCCCTGATCAGCCTCACCTGCGTCCCATCATCCAATCAGCACCGTGTGGATATAAAACCTCGTCCTCGGGCGGCTGGTCTGTTTACCTGCCTGAGTTCCTCACACTAGCTGTGTCCCAATTCAGGGGCTGCATCCTTCAAAGGGCCCAGCCTACCCGTCCTTGGAAGGCTGGGTCCTTCTGAGGACGGTAGGCTGCATGAGAGTTTGTTAAATGAGATGGTCCAGCCCACGATGAACTTCCTGCTTGCGTCATGACGTCTTGTAGCGCTGATCCTTGTTGCCTAGCAACCCTGTCAAACAAATTTTCATCCCGACGATCAGGATGAGACGACGTTGTAATTCTACCTAATTTTTAACTAGATTTGATCCTGAAATTGTGAGCTTTGTTTTCAATATGTTTTATATCCTTGAAGACTTGAGGGTCTTGTTCTGTCCGGTGGTTCGGGACTAAACTGTCTGAGAAACAAGAAGCTGGTTTAAATCAGTTAACATCCACTGATATGAACTTCAGATATTATAAACCTCCACAGTCTCTGGGCTGAATGTTTCTGATGAGGATCACTAAATACCTGCTGTCTGAACAGAAACCAGATATAATGTATGTTAAACATGTGATCAGATAACTTGGTGGAGCTAAACTAAGAACAGTGAGGAGAGTCATGTTTTCACTGGTCTACAGAGAATCACCACCAATAGAAGCTCCAGCAGGATTTAGTAACCTAGTAACCATTTTACTTCTTCACCATATAATAACTTAAATAAGGATTAAATATATGAATATTTATGAATGAATAAGTCATTTTCTGGTGGCCACAGTCAGAAAAAAATCACCACAGTCTCGGTAAAATAAAACTTAAACACTGAAGCTGAACAACTGGAAAGTAAACGCTTTAAACTGCAGCGGCTCATCAATACCGTAACTTAATCGTTTTTTAAAAAACAAATTTTAATGTGTTCAACACTTGTACTATCAGACTGAGCTGTAACATAATACTAATATTTAAAACTAGAATCCTCCATCCATCTTCTCCGTCAGCCGTTAAAACTCCAGCTGTTGATCGAAAAGTCAGCGGGGCGCAATGAATCTTGGGATATTTGGGGCTACGAAGGATCCATCGATGCATCCTTTAAATTTGTGGAAAAGAAGGACGCATTCGTCGGCCGCATTTGAAGGAGTCTTGAAGTTTTAATGAAATGGGACGGCCTTAGTCGCACCGCTGTGACGTATGCGGCCTTGAAGGATGCAGCCCCTGAATTGGGACACAGCTACAGTTCTGCATTTACTTTTTGAACCTTCGAGTCTTGTCTCAGTTTTTTTTTTTTTTGCCTGCTTCCTGTCTTTCTGAAGTCGTCTTCGCATCAGCTTTGAAACTAACCAGTGTCTGCATCTGGTTCCTCTGTGAAATCAAAACACAGCGTCTTTGCTGGAGAAGTTAAGCCTGTAAATGGATGTATAAAAACCTTCCTTCTCTGTAATGGGGCTGTAGTTTCTATTAATTCATGTACATTGCTTCATATGTATGTCGTTCTTTGTTTCAGTGCAGTAACATTGATTCAGGAGGTGGTATATAAGTAAAAAACTCACTGCTTGCCAGAGTTGGAGCTTCAGGCAAAGCATTTATTTAGCTCCTTCCTTATGAGAGAAATAGTTTGAGTATCTGCTGAAGTGACCGAGAAAAAGTGCAGAAGCTGTTGTTGCAGTCTGACCTGGTTGCAAAAGGCCAAGTCAAGTAAAAGTCGGTGTCCGGGGGGAGTTGGAGTTTTCCGCCTGAAGCTGTTCGCTGAAAGTTTCCTGATGGAGGCAGCAGTGACATCAGGCTTCATCATGTGCGCCGGCTTCTCAGGAGGGAGGTTCTCTTTTTAAAATCATCGTCTGAGGAAATGCAAGATGGTGCCGGAGTTCATGAGCTGCCTTGTGTTCAAATCATTTTGATAAAAATAGTTTCCAGAGCTGCTGTTTTAGCATCCAGACTGACATTTACAGTGACGGCAGCGGTTTTTATTTAGGTGAGCCCAACAGATTGCTCATAGATGATGCCTTTAACGCAGCATGTTCATGTCTGCAAAGCCAAATACAAGTGGATTTAGATGTTTTCTCTTCCTGCACGCGACCAGCTTCTAGGAGGTTTTGTGTTTTTGCAGCATTTCGGTTCAGAAAATCGATGCTCTGGCAGCAAAAACACTGTTTTCCAGTCAATCTCTGCCCCCATTTTTTTTTTGCAATGCCTGTGCAATGCTGGTCATTTAATGAAAGCTTATTGTTTCCCACAGGTTGAAAATGTATTTGTTGTTGTTGTGCACAGAGAGTCCTGCAGGTTTGAGGGGCGTGTGGTAGCGGAGCGGGCACCTGGGCCCCCTATCATAAGCTTCAGGGCGGCTGTGGCTCAGGTGGTAGAGCGGGTTGTCCACTGATCGCAAGGTTGACGGTTTGATCCCCCCCCTCCACATGCCGAAGTGTCCTTGGGCAAGACACTGAACCCCAAGTTGCTCCCAATGGCAGCTTAGCGCCATTAGCCAATTAGCCAATTAGCCCCTTCATGGCAGCTCTGTTGCTATTGGTGTGTGAATGGGAAACATACTGTAAAGCGCTTTGGATGCGACTAAGGTAGAAAAAAAGCGCTATATAAGTGCAGACCATTTACCATTTTAAATAACTTCCTTAGGGCTGCACGGTGGTTAGCAGCGTCGCCTCACAGCTAGAAGATCCCCGGTTCACGTCCCGGTTAGGACGCCTGGGATCTTCCTGTTTTCTGAGTTTGCATGTTCTCCCTGTGCAGCGTGGGTTTTCACCTCCTTCCTCCCACAGTCCAAAATCATGCTGAGGTTAATTAATGATTCTAAATTGTCTGTAGGTGTGAATGAGAGTGTGCTTGGTTGTCTGTCTCTATGTGTAGCCCTGTGATAGACTGGTGACCTGTCCTTGGTGTCTCCTGCCTTCGTCTGGGGTAGACTCCAGCCTCCCACGACCCTACAGAGGATTAAGTGATGTATAGATGATGGATGGATGGAAATAACTTCCTTGGAGTGACCCATAACACATCAAATTACTGTAAGATGCAGCTTGTACTGTATTTTATATTGTGATGCGTGAAATAAACTGAACTGTGTACAGACTCGTACGGAGTTCCCTAAACACCTCACATGCATCAGTGCACAGAGAAGCTTCTAGTCTCCCTCGTTTACTGCAGCTCAGATGTAAGACCAAAAAACTAGTTTGAAAAGAGTGAAATTCTATCTTCTAATATCATGTTTACCTGAAGCCAGGTGGTTTTCTGCAGAGACAAGCAGTCAGCTCTGCTAAATGTCAGGAGCCGTGGAGCAACCGATGCAAAATTCAGTTGATTTTTGGTTTTAATCTGCAGATCTGGTAAATAAATCTTTAATCACGAGGATGTTTTATGCAGATCACCCCTTTGAAATGTCTAATTTATGAATTGTTAATGTTATTTTTCATAGTAGTTTTACCTTCTTCCATAAGAGACGATGTAACCAGGTTAACTGTTCTCTCGTTGCTTCAGTCCAATAACCACAACTTATCTTTTCTGCATTATTGAATTTGTTGCGTCTCAACCCGAACATAGTATTTTAGTTTCCTAATCACACCTAAACCAGCCTGAACTCACCGTCTTACTCCAGCTCTGTTCCTCCTGTGTAGTATTCCTGCTGAGTTCTGTCTTTGTTGTTCACAGAGCGGTGAGAACACAGCGAACGACAGCGATAAAGGAAACGATCTGAACTGCCGTCATGCTTTGGCTTTGCAGCATTTGCATAGTGTTGGCCGTTTTATGATAACTCCATGTTCCCCACATGGAGAAATTACTGTGCATGCAGAGTTTGGAAGGCAGAGTGCAACCAGTTTTTTTTCAGTTTTATGGAGCTCCAGTTTACAGACGTTCCCTAAACGCCTCACATGCATCAGCAGCTGTGCACGGAGAAGCTTCTAGTCTCCATCCGTTACTGCAGCTCAAACAGGTGTGAGACCAGAATTAGTTTTTAAAAAGAGTAAAGTTAAACCTTCTAAAGTCATGTCTACCTGAAACCAGGTGGTTTTATCCAGATACATGCAGTCAGACCTGCTAAATGTCAGGAGCTTTGGAGCAACTGCTGAAAATTTTAGTTGATTTTTGGTTGCAGTCTGCAGCCCTGGTAAATAAATCATTAATCATGACGAGGCCTTTCTGCAGATCGACCTTTAAATCATCTTATTTCTGAATGGTTTTACTGAACTTGGGGATGGAATGTTTTTTTTCTCAGTCTCGCATTAGACTTTACAGACGTTCCCTAAACGCCTCACATGCATCAGTAGACGGCAGCTGTGCACGGAGAAGCTTCTAGTCTCCATAGATTACTGCAGCTCAAACAAGCCTGAGACCAAAAATTAGTTTGAAAAGAGTAAAGTTAAACCTTCTAAAGTCATGTCTACCTGAAACCAGGTGGTTTTATCCAGATACATGTAGTCAGACATGTTAAATGTCAGGAGCTCTGGTGCAACCGATGCAAATGTTTAATTGCACCCAACAGATTTGTGGTTGCCCAAAATGCCCAAATCCTGCAGGCCTGGTCAATAAATCTTTAATTATACAAATCCCAAATGTCACTGGCCTACCCCCGCAGGAAAATGCACCCCACCACATGGCAACAGCATCAACCAATCAGGAACATGTGGAGGAACATGACAATGGTCCAACATGTTATGTTAAGAATTATTCTTATTAGGTAATCATTGAGTGACTGTCAGGACTTTAAAGTCTACATTTCAGCAACCATGATTGTAAAGATATGAACGACCATAACACATTCCAAGCTGTATGTCCTCACAGTAAAGAACACAGAGAACTGACCCATTAAGATTGTGTAAGTGACACTTATCTTATGCTGACTCTTGATGTGTGGGGACGCCCTGTGTTACATGATTGTTTACCAAATAAAAACAGCCAAGGACAGAAGGACTAGCAGAGAGCTGGAACACTGTAGTGATGCAAACTGCAAGTAAAAGACCTGAGCTCGTGATGCTGCCTTCCTTCCTGTGCTGTGTGCATTTTCAGTTTTTGAACCTAACATGTGACCTCCAGACTTCCTACAGCCCATTCTGATCAAGCATCAACAGGATGCGGTGGAACCAGCTGGATTGACAGAGGCCCCACTGCACAAGCCAGAGTAGCCAAAGGATCCAGTGGTTCCAGACCCCATAGGACCCCCTGAGAGGTCCTCTGGTCCATGATTCCCAATGGTTCAGAGCATCTTGGACCAACACAATATTAGGCAGGTGGTCATAATAAAGGTTGTTTTTGCCGTCTGGACAACATTTCTAAAGCACAGCAAGAGATAGAATATAAAAATCTAGAAGGAATACTGTATGTAGAAGTGCATCTATGGAAATGTCAAAGATAGCTTATGAGATGTATTAAGAACTATATAAAAAACAGATGTTGCACTTGTGGATGTCGCATATTGCTGAAGATATATGAACCAGTAATGGCTTAAAGTAGTGCAGAAATGACATCCAAGGTGCAGCTGCATGTAAAAACATGTAGTAAATACAGGTTGCATAAAGTGGTAAGGGGAAGATTCAGATTCTATAAATGTAGCACGACTTTGCATGGAGACGTGATGATATGTTTTCACTCTTACATGAGGAAAGATGCAACCAGTTTATCTGTTTTCTTGTTGTCGTGTTTTTTTGCCCTCTCATCTTTCCCTATCTGTTCTCTGCATCGTTGCATTTCAACATTTCCGTGTGTTTTTAGTTTCCTAATCACACCTACACCAGCCTGTAGTCACTGTTTTACCTCCAGTCCCGCTCCTCCTGTGTAATATCCCCGCCGAGGACTGTTTGTGTTGTTCGCCGAGCAGCGAGAACACAGAGAACGAGGGCAATGAAAGAAACTGTCTGCATTCGACGGCTCTCAGCACAAAAAAAAAAAACCCCACAAAAGTTTCTCAGTGTTGTTTTCTCGCGCTGCATTTTTTATCTCCCCCCCTGTTTGCTCCAGAATGCGAGAGCTTAGAGACCCGCGTGTCTTGGGAGGATAACAGTAAGTCAACAGGGCTTGTTGGAGCTTGTGAGGGAGGTTTGGGAACAAAGATAAGGGCCCTCGTAGCAGGCTGCATTCTCGAGGAAAAGCTCAGGTGTCAATGAGATTTCAAGCTCCCACTTAGGACTGTGTTGCAGCATAAAAGACAGTGAGTCACGGTGCTGGAGAGAGTACTTAGTAGTTAAAATAGGTGAGAGAACACAGCGCGGTGAGTGACAGATGCAGCCGTTATATCATTTAGTTCAGAACATTCACATCTTTGCATCATAAAAGTCAAAAATAAGTCCTGTGATCTCCAATCTGGCAGCGCGTTCGGGATCCAAATAGTTCCGGCTGAGCGTCAAAACTCCTATAAGATAATATGATCTGTACATTTTGTGACGCTCCGGCGGAGAACACAAACCTCCAGACGACAAGGACGCCCGCCGCCATTCAATCAGCCGCCTTTGTCTTCTGGGAGCGTGTTTTTTTTTCGTCCTCGTATTCGCTCGGAGTCTGCGCTCGCTTTTTAGTTTTGTAGATGAAAGGGCATTGATTGAGCTGCTGTAACCACCATATGAATATTGATGTAAGTATCTCTCCTGCATCTCTCTGTCCTTGGATCGTCAAATATTCCCACAGTAGCATCAAAATTAAGATCGCAGACAAACAATCGAGAGAGACATTTTCTCACATAACAACCATAATGGAGCTGCAGTTCCTGGAGATGACACGGTTCGAGAGAAAAACACTCTCTGCGAGCACATGAAGTATATTTAGTGCAGAAATTGTTTATTATGCAAACACCGTTTTAATTTGCATCCATCCATTAGAGCTGTAGGCTGCACGAACCTTCAGTGGGAACTCTTGAGGAATAAAAATGAAGCTTCTGATCAGGTCCTGGCACTGATTTGTTAAACTCTGACCACGAGCTCCATGTTTGCAACCACAGAATTACATTCCTTTACGACTCAACTCTACCTGAATGGGATTTTATTTTGAAATTATTTTTTTTTCACCTTTTGATGTCGCAGGGAAGCTGTCTGGTTTGCAAGGGCCACAAAGTTTGTGTATAAGGAGACAGGAGAGAACTTTGGAACCAGAAGACCTTCATCCTATTTCATTAACTGTGCATCATGTCAATAGTAACTGATGCTGTGGAGCTAGATCGCCATGGTAACTGATGCTGTGGAACTAGACCTCTATGGTAACTGATGCTGTGGAGCTAGATCGCCATGGCAACCAATGCTGCATAGTTGGATCTCCATGACAACTGATGCTGTGGAGCCAGATCTCCGTGGTAACTGATGGTAGCTGATGTGGTGGAGCTAAATCACCATGGCAACCAATGCTGCACAGTTGGATCTCCATGACAACTGATGCTTTGGAGTTAGATCCCCATGGTAACCAATGCTTTGGAGTTAGATCACCATGGTAACCGATGCTGCACACTTGGATCTCCATGACAACTGATGCTGTGGAGCTAGATCTCCGTGGTAACTGATGGTAACTGATGTTGTGGAGCTAAATCACCATGGCAACTGATGCTGCACAGTTGGATCTCCATGACAACTGATGCTGTGGAGCTAGATTACCATGGTAACCGATGCTGCACACTTGGATCTCCATGACAACTGATGCTGCGGAGTTAGATCACCATGGCAACTGATGCTGCACAGTTAGATCTCCATGACAACTGATGCTGTGGAGCTAGATCACCATGGTAACCGATACTGCACAGCTAGATCCCCATGGTAACCAATGCTTTGGAGTTAGATCACCATGGTAGCTGATGTTGTGGAGCTAAATCACCATGGTAATCGATGCTGTGGAGCTACATCTCCATGGTAACCGATACTGCACAGCTAGATCCCCATGGTAACTGATGCTGCACAGTTAAATGTCCAAGGCGACTGATGCTGTGGAGTCAGATCTCCATGGTAACTGATGCTGCAGAGTTAGATTACCGTGGCAACTGATGCTGTGGGGTTAGATCACCATGTTAGCTGATGCTGCAGCGTAAGATCTCCATGGTAATTGATGTTGGGGAGCTAGGTCACCATGGCGACCGATGCTGTGGAGCTACATCTCCATGGTAACTGGAGCTAACCTGGTCGGGATCAGGTTGTTTTCAGGGTTTAGGTTTAAATCGGCTGTGAGAAGCATCTCCCTTCAACCAGATGGTTTCCTGGGTGAATCAGATTCTCAGCTGAGGGAAAATATTTTATCTGTAAACCTACTGATCTGTACATTGTTTAAACTAACAGTTACTGTATAACACACCGTATACAGCGTGTTGCCATGGAAACCTATATGTTTCTGTGTTTGATCTGTTTCCACTTCTGGAACTTCAGCTGACAGATCACTGATTAGAA
>CM045456.1:3144324-3174324 GCA_024666655.1 Dascyllus trimaculatus
ATTGTTAGTTTCCAGTCTCCTTTAATAGCCCACATCCATCTTTTTCACACTATTAGGACTTTTATTTGATTGCAGTTGCAGGAAAGAATGTGCTTTTACAAAAAAAAGTCAAATGAGAAAAGATGAGGTTTGACTAATCCCACAGCAGCAAAGAGGATACAGCAAAAATATAGTGAACATCAGAGGGGAAAGAAACAAAACAAACAAGAAATAAATACAAATTCTTGAGGATATTTTACAGATTCTTTTACATGTAACTAGAAAAGCACTCAGAGATCCAGACCTCCACCAAGCAGCTTCAGTCCACCCCAACACAATCTCCTTAAAAAAGTTAATTATCCGGTAATCTCTCTCACACCGTAGCACTGCTGTGGTTGAGCACGAGCGGCCGACACCCACCATATATGTGTAATTCACTTTCCTACCACAAGGCGGCACTGCAAGGCTTTCTAACACTCCCAATGTTAAAAAATCTTTTTTTGTGATCCGGATCAGTCCCAAAATGTCATAATTTCCTCCTTATCCCATTTCACACATTTCCTGAAAATTTCATCCAAATACGTTCACGACTTTTTGAGTTACTTTGAACACAAACAAACAAAGAAACAAACAAATAAAGAAACGAAGTTGGAATAAAATATGTTTTACTTCTGTGTCTCCACAAACGATGAAGGCGGCTCGCTGGCACTTTCCGATTTCTACTGCACAGATCAAACAGTTGCCGATCATCTGGTCTGGTAGTTAGTCGTGGTCGTCCTGGAGGTTTTTGTGGCCTGAAATGACCCTCCTCTGGATGATGTCTGAGGATTTTACAGACTCAGAGCTCTCTGCGATGTTCCAAGGAAATCAGCAATGTTGGCTTGTTTGTGTCCATCCTGTCGGAGTGGAAGCACTCTTTGGTGTATTTCCAGCTGTGTCAAGCGAGGTAAAGAACCTGGGGAACTTCTGTGTCAAATTTAGTTGAAAATTATGCAGCCAGTTCTGAAAACGTGGACTTACTGCTACAGATTTGAAGCAGGCAAAGGACGACACAGCCATGGCCTCAGTATGTATCACTGAACCTGGTCAGAAGTGATACTGATAGGAATAAAAGAGGAATGTGTCTGAAGACTAAATCATTCCAACAGTGTAAGATACAACATAGAAATAATTAAATAAAAGGCTTACAACCGTTTTACAGGTGTTAAACCCAACGACATACCTGAAAACAGGGACAAATAATCCCAATACTGATGCAGTGAAGCTTTCTTTACTCGACTGATGAACCTTCTTCAGCAGGTAAGCTTTAAAAAAACTAAAACAAAAGCAAAACGGTGCAAGGAAAAATATGAAAAAACGTAAAACCAGTGAAAATATTAATCAGATTTAAATCTAAAGAGCCGCTGAGTCGCGTTCACCTGTGAGAAACGACGAGTCGGGAGCAGAAAAAACACGAGCTGATGAACAAAACTGATGGAATAAAACCTTAAATTTCAATAAATTCATTTTAAAAAATGTTAAAATCTGGCACAAATTAAAAATGGTGGAATACCAAAGCGTTAAAAATGGAAATAATGAAAAACATCCAGCTGATTTACATGCAGTAAAACAGAAATTTTAGCGTCACACCTTGTAAAAGAACAAGTTATTGCTTTAATATGGACTTTATTTCCAGTTAACATCGTATCATTTGTGTTTTAAACCTGATTTACTGCATCTTAGCTTCAGTGAGAGACAACAACAGTATCGGCTGGTAACACTTTGCTCATTTTAAGCTACGAGACGCCAAAATCTCCTCAGAAATCAATGAATAAAAAGGCGTCATCTGCATATTAACAGACTTCCTTTAGCGTTAGCAGTATTTACATGTATAGAGTTGGTTTTCAAGTTTAAGACAGGTGGTGGATGCATTTCACTCCTGTTTTGGATCATTATTCATCATTTTGGCACTTTTGCTTTGTGAGTTTTCATTCATTCATTCAATCAAGTTTTGCCAACAAAACCACTTGATTAAGTTCAGGAAAAGACCATGTTTTGGGTTAAAGACACCTTTTTACAACATTAACATCACGTTGCATCCATGCATCAAAGTACAAATGGCTTCTAATGTCTGTTTCTGACATTCACAGAATTCCAAAGACCTACTGAAACACCTTTTGCATTGAAAACTTGCGTCTCCATTGTGTCCAAAGCAGCAGTATGACACCAGATGTTAGAACAGTTGAGCTGCCAGCAGCAGCCTCATGTTGCTTTTGGATTATCTTTCATATGTTTTTGTTTTATTGTCCTTTTTGTGGCGTTTGGAACAACAAGTTCTACAGAAAACAACACCGACCTCCGTCAGCGTCGGCTGTTAGCTTGGCTGCAACTTGTTCTTTCAGAGTGTGTAAAAAGCACAGTGTCATCAGCAAACATCCGCACTCACTTGAGGAAGGTTTTTAATATGAATATTGAATAAAACTGGCTGTAACTGGTGTCTGCTGCATGTTACGGTCATGCAAAACACAGAAGTGACTCTTTAAAGGAGGAAAATATCACAGAAAACAAAACGCTGTCGGTGCAGTTGATGATATTTAGTTTGTTTAAGTTGTTTTCAGTGAACTTACCTCAGCTTTCTGTCCTTTCAGACCCCATAAAGCAGGCTAACTCACATGTTTAAGGCTGCAGATGAACCTGAGTTTAAGAGGTGAACTGCTTTAGAAAGATTCACAGTGGCAGCAGCGAGGTGTTGGGAGTTAAGGAACAAGTTAACCTGTGCCGACCCGCGGCGGCGTCACGGGGGATTTAAGCTTTATCCTCCCACCGGAGCATGAAATCACTGCGGACCAAGAAGAATAAGCACAAACCGCATCCTTTTAACCGGCCGGCGTCCGTTTTCGGCCTGAACAAAATGAACTGTATTTACATTTTTACATAATTCCTTTCTACAGAATGACCCCGACAGCGGAGACGATGGGAGGCGACCAGTAAATGTATTACATGTTTATATTCATGCAACTTTTCCATTGTGCAGCCGGTCCGTGTGGGTTCACCGTGCTGCCGTCCCGCAGGCTGAACCGTGGGCGGCTGGAGGCTGTCCGCTCGCTTCACGGTTCTTTTTCGGTGCTGATTGTTGAGCAGCGGAGCGTCGCAGGAGGATGATCGGCCGCCCGGGAGGAGCTCGTGACCCCGGAGTCGACCTCATCACTTCTCCTCCTGTGGACAAACTCCGAGCTGCTGTTCTTGAATCTGCCCGGAGCGGCCGGCGGCGGCTCCACAAGCCGTCCTGGAGGCTCGCGCTCACCTGGAACATGAGCCGATAAATAAAACCGACGGAAGGAAACCTCGGCGCTTGTAGCTGAAGCGTCGCCGAGGCTTCATTAAACCTCAGGCAGCGGGAGCAGACGGTTGATTTCACAGCCGTAGATTACAGAAGCATCTGTGTTTTGAAAAGAAGAAGACCGACGTTGGTTCTTTTTTCCCCTCCAAGAAAATAACCAGGTGCAATTCAGCTGCAGCAAAACACGCTCGTTAAATCCGCCGAGCTTTTATTTATCCCACAGCGGAGAGATTTGCAGCGTTACAGCAGCAAAGGAGACGACTGTGATTTAGTGAAGCCTCCTCGACAAAGACTTCAACTTCAGCGACGCAAAACATTAAAAAACTTAAAAACCTGGCAGCTCGGGCGCCAAAAAACAGTAAAAAAAACCTGTAAAGATACAGTAAAAACAGCTAGAACACATTAAAATACTGTAACGAAGGTGAAAATTATGAGAGAATCTGTGAAATAAAAGTAAACCGTTGAAAAATAGTTGAGCCCAATCACTTCTACAAAGCTTTAACTAATGTAATGTTATAAATGTCGGCTTTATTGACATCATTTACAAGTTTGACCAAGTTGTTTTTTACAATTAACATGACATAAATATAAAAAAAATAGTGGAATACAGTAAAAAAACTGTTCAAATAGTTAGAATACAGTAAAATACAGTTAAAATCCTGATTTATCTGTGAATAAGGACATTTTTAGTTCATTTAAACACCACTTTAGGTATTTTGTTGGGCTACTGATCGGAAGGTCAGAGGATCCAGGGGCGGGTCTAGGATTTGTTTTTAGAGGGGGCCAGGTAAGGGCACAGGCTTCAGGGGGGTGGCTTGATAAATTAACAACAACGTATTAAATTGTGCTGTGGTCACTGATTTTACAGGTTATTAACTAATACGTTAAAATACTGTGTTTGTGTCAACAAAGTAATGCTAGATTAAAATATTTCCTACAAAAAAATGCATTTGAATCAATAAAATGTTTAGGAACTGTAAATTTTTCACTTCACTCTTATTTAGTGAAACGTCAATCTGTCAACTAGTAAAATATCTGCCTAATAATACACAGGCTTTTGGCTTTTGGTGGCAACAAACAATATTTGGTCAGATGACACATAATATCTTACAACTGAATGAACATAGTACAATATAATAAAGATAGGACATTAATCACTAACCTCTTAAAATGAAATGACTAATATTAGGACCTTTCTGCACTGCTGAGCGTTGCCGAGCGTTGCTGAGTGTTGCTGAGCGGCGCCGAACGCTGCCAAGCGTTGCTGAGTGTTGCAAAGCGTTGCCGAGCGGTGCCGAACGCTGCCAAGCGTTGCTGAGCGTTGCAAAGCGTTGCCGAGCGGTGCCGAACGCTGCTGAGCGTTGCTGAGCATTGCCGAGTGTTGCTGAGCAGCGCCGAACGCTGCCAAGCGTTGCTGAGCGTTGCAAAGCGTTGCTGAGCGGTGCCGAACGCTGCTGAGCGTTGCCGAGCGTTGCCGAGCGTTGCCGAGGCTGTGGAACGCCGCTGTGGTTCTAGTATGCGGACCTGCCAACTCCGGTGTCAAAAACTCAAAACGCTTTCCAACAGCACAGTGTTTCAACTTTGGGTAGATAAAAATAAAATAATATTTTATTTTAGCACATGCCTAATCTCTCAGTGGGGGGGCCAGCAGGGCGGCCAGTCAGATTTTAGGGGTAGCCGGTGCCACCCCCAGCCACCCCTGTGGCCCCGCCTCTGAGAGGATTGGCCACTGCTGGGCCCCTGAAGAAGGCCCTTAACCCCTGACCGCTCCCCGGGCGCTGCACCCAACTAGGATGGGTCCCCAGGGGATTAATAAAGGACAGATTGTTATTATTATTATTATTAAAATATCTGTTGCATTGACATCATTTACAAGTTTGACCAAGTTTTTTACAATCAACATGACATAAATATAAAAAACAGTTGAATATAGTTAAAAAAAGCTGTTCAAATACAGTTAGAATTTAGTAAAATACAGTTAAAACCCTGAAAATCATGATATAGCTGTGAAATAATGACATTTTTAGGTGGTTTAAATACAATAAAAGGTTGTAATTTTACAAACACACAAAGCAAAACAACAAGCTCTTATTTGCAACGTTACACATTCCTGATGTGGACTTTATTTACGAGGACAGCCTCAATGCTGCATTCTGCCTAACAGCCAGCAGGGGGCGACTCCTCTGGCTGCAGACTGTATAGAAGTCAATGGGAAAATGAGCCGACGTCTGACTGAATTTGTGACTTCAGTGAACATTTTCCTTGTGAGTTCATGGTCTTTATTGTTAGTTTCCAGTCTCCTTTAATAGCCCACATCCATCTTTTTCACACTATTAGGACTTTTATTTGATTTCAGTTGCAGGAAAAAATGTTCTTTTACAAAAAAAAGTCAAATTACAAGCATGTTGAGAAAAGATGAAGTTTGGCTAATCCCACAGCAGCAAAGAGGAAACGACAAAAATATAGTGAACATCAGGGGGGAAAGAAACAAAACAAACAAGAAATGAATACAAATTCTTGTTTATATTTTACAGATTCTTCTATATGTAACGAGAAAAGCACTCAGAGAGCGCAGACCTCCACCAAGCAGCTTCACTCCACCCCAACAAGCTCTTATTTGTAACGTTACACATTCCTGATGTGGACTTTATTTACGAGGACAGCCTTAATGCTGCATTCTGCCTAACAGCCAGCAGGGGGCGACTCCTCTGGCTGCAGACTGTATAGAAGTCAATGAGAAAATGAGTCGACGTCTGACTGAATTTGTGACTTCAGTGAACAATTTCCTCGTGAGTTCATGGTCTTAGTTGTTAGTTGCAAGTCTCCTTTAATTGAACAGTGCACACTTTTGCAAATGAGTCCGTTTGCTGAGCTTTTTTGTTCCACAGAGGAAAAATATGCAGCGTAGGTGAAGCTCCCTCAGCGAAGACTTTAACTTGAGTGGCGCAAAAATATTAAAAACCTGTTAAAATCTGGCAGCAGTGGTGCCGGAAAACCATGGCAATGTTAAAAAACTGTAAAACAAAGGCAACTATCCGTGGGACAACGACATTTTAATCTGATTTAAATGCAAAGAGCCGCTGTGTCATGTTCACCTGCGAGATGCGATGAGTCAGGCAGCAGGAAAACATGAGCCGATGAACAAAACTAATGGAAGCGAACCTCAATGGCTGAAGTGTGGCTGCGGTTTTATTAAAGCTCCGACGCCGTGAATAGAAAGTGTGATTTCACAGTCGTAGATTACAAAAGCTCCTCGGCTGCGTGCGGGTTTTCATTTCTCCCGGAAAATAACCAGTCGACACATGAATAACGGAGCTCCCCCGGATCATATTTCCACAGGAAAAAAAGGGGGAATTTAAAGCTCAGAGTTTGTATCGTGAATTTGCTCGTAACAAATACAGTTTTAAACGGCGATCGCTCAGTAAAATACTGGTTATGAGGCTCGATGCGGCTGCCGGTCGACGCCCTGTGGCTGTTTGCCAGGATATTACGTGACCTTTTAAAGTTCGGATCGGGGCCCCGTCTGGCTCTTTTCCATCCTCTTTTCCTGCGAACATGGAGAAGCACAAGCTCAGCAGACAGCAGCAGGATAAAGAAAGAAGAGGAGGAGAACTCATTAACAGAATTGATGAAGTCTGGTTCTACCCAGCGCTGATGCCAATACTCTTCCCAGGTTGATTTCTTTGTTAACAGCAAACCAAGTAATCAGTGGTGGAGCTGCACCGACCGGAGCTCCACAACAGCCGCTAATGACTTTGTTTACTGACACAGAAGAATAATAATTATCATGCAAGTGGCAATTCATTTACTCTCAACGGGGAAGAGGACCTTTGCTTTCATTTTTCTCCCAACAAAGTAAATTTGTGAGTCAATTGAAGGATAATTCTGCTCTGTGTCAACAGGATGTATTTGGCTTTTCCCCCGAATGGAAAGTGCAAATTTAGCATGTTAGCATGAAGCATGGAGCCACAGCGGGCTGCACTGATGGGGAAAAAAGCAGGAAACAAAGACCGGACCAGTCGCAGAGGAAGAATCGGCTTTTCAACAACTCGATTTTATCATTTAAAGCAGAGGCATCCGATCCTGGTCCTCGACACACCTGATTCAGATGATAAGCTCATCATGAAGCTCTGCAGAAGCCTGATAACGATCCTGATCATTTGAATCAGGTGTCTTGGAAGAAGGAACACAAGCAGGATAGCAGCCCCAGAGAACCAGGATTGGACGCCACTGATCTAAAGGATGCAAACAATGTAAAACAGATTATTATACTCGTCTTCTTTTCCATTTTTTCGCCTTTGTGCTTGTAAAGATTGCAGAGTGGCTGCTGCACGGCCAACAAACTGCTCAACTAGGAAAATAGAGAAGCTGCAAATCATGTTTGGGCTTAACAACAAAACCACAACAGTTTGCATCAACGTTCCAGTGGAGTTAAACTAAACTGAGCTGGTGGAATATTAGTTGTCCTTCTTCATTCCAAGGTGTTGTTAACGACTGGCAGCACAGATGCAAGACTGTGAGTTGATTATTCATAAAAATTAAGCTGTCTCAAGAAAATCCCTCGCCATATTGTGGTTCACTTTTCTTGGTCTCACTGTATCGTGGATTTTTAAATTGTATATAAAATACGTAGCGTTCAACAGATTAGTAGACGCACGTATGGAAAACTCAGCTGCTTCCTCTTGAGCTGGTCGGTCTCTGATTGATCGGCGGTGATGGAAGCCAGCCAGAACCTTTGGCCCAAGTGGGCGTTTCAAGTGGATCGCTAGTTCCATTATCGGACACGGCTGTAGAAGCTCCTCTAGATGGAAGGTTTAAGACTGTAGGAAGGGTTTATAAGAGTGTGGGAAAGGTTGATAACAGTGTGGGGAGGGTTTATAAAGCCTTAATACATATATATAGAAAATAAAATATAAGGTCGCTACATATAAAAGCGGATTTCGCCTATCAAAGGGGGTTCTGGAACCTAACGCCCTCGACAGACGAGGGATCTCTGTATTCTGACATTATTTGAAGGGAATTGTTGAATGGTATGTACTAAGTTATGAAATCATGAACACACACTTTTATTTTGGCAAATTTAGGAAATTAAGTTGCTGCATTGTTAACAATTTAGAGGAGAGAACTTTACATTGTGAGCTCAAGGTGAAGAAAAATGAAGTTTTCAAGTCGTTTTCATGAAGTTACCTCGACTCGAATGTAGCTTTAAATCGATTAATGCAGAAATTCGAGTTGAAATTACAGATAATATTGAGTTGATGCAACATTACTTTGTCAACCATCAAAAATAATGTTTGTAAACTTATAATGGTTTCTAGACTGAACAAAAATATAAAGGCTCCATGTGAAATATTGATGCCTCATGAAGTGCAACACCCAAAGTGAGCGTATACTGTCTGGTACTTGGACTAAATGGATGTTTCTCTTGATTAGTGTCCAAATTTGAGTCCACCACTGCCTCAGTGATGCATTAATTCCATTCAGTCCATGGGTGTAGCATATCCAGACGCTGCTCCAACACAATGAGCAGTACTCAGACACTCCTTATACTGGGGACAATAAAAGGCCACCCCAACATGTCACATGTTGACCAAAGCAGCAACGCCTCAGATGACTCCGGTCATGAGGGAACGTGTCATTGGCATGTTGGTGTGATGCGTCTGTTGTCAGACCAAAGGTTTCATCTGCTGTACGTGTCGCTGGTCTGAGACCATCCCACAAGTGAACAAGCCGGATGTGTCCATCCTGTGCTGGGGTGGTCACACGTGGCCGACGTGGATGAGGTGGATTTGCAGTACTGCCCGTCTGTTGGAAACCAACTCTCAAACGTCCTGTCGTCTGATAGTGAACATTCAGCTGCACAGCGACCGCTCTGGTGGACATTCCTGCTTCCAACATGCCAATGACACGTTCCCTCATGACCGGAGTCATCTGAGGGACACTAATTTGGACACTAATCAAGAGAAATATCCATTTTGTACAAGTACCAGACAGTATACGCTCACTTTGGGTGGTGCACTTCATGTGGCACCAGTATTTCACATGGGGCCTTTATTTTTTTGTTCAGTGTATAAATCAGTAATTCTGTTTGTTTTTAAATCTTGCAGCCAATTTCCAAGACGTAAAAACCAGGAAAGAAGGAAGGAGGACAGACTCTAAATAGGTTTGAATGTAAGAATATGTTGACTCATTTTTAATGTTTCCTGTCAAGAACAGAAACAGAACATGACGTTAATCCGAAGCAACAAGATAATCAGACTTCACCTGAAATAAAACCAAAATAATTCAGTCGTGACCTCACTGAAAGTCTCATCTCAACTCCTGCCAAGAATAATAGAAACAACTTTTTTAAACTTTTATTTGTGGAGCGCTTTTCATACAAGGTTTGCAGCTCAAGGCGCTTCACAAAATAGAAACTTCCACGATATTACAAGGTAGAACACTTAAAACATTAAAAAATCCAGTAACGAATATGGTTTTGCTGCCACAGCTTTGCACAAAAGAACATTTAGAAAATTAAAAAGAAAACATCAAGAATCAACTGCCCCGGCGTCTCACCAGCTGCACCAAGAAAAGCCAGGTGGGGATAGAAACCCTGGTTCGGGTAGGGCAGGGGTGTCCAATCCTGGTCCTCGAGGGCCACTATCCTGCATGTTTTCCCCCTTCTGAGACGCCTGATTCAAATGATCAGGATCGTTATCAGGCTTCTGCAGAGCTCGATGATGAGCTGATCATTTGAATCAGGTGTGCTGGAAGAGGGAAACATGCAGGATAGTGGCCTTCGGGGACCAGGATCGGACACCCCTGGGGTAAGGAGTAGTGAAAGTACAGAGGGTGCTTAAGGTGTTCCTGCTGTGCACATGTACCAAACTTCATGTCTGTAGGAAAAAACAGTGATTTTATATGAGTTTTGGAAATTTCTAGGGGGCGCTGTGGAGCTGTTTGGCCATGCCCAAGTGTTGAGGGATAGCCTGTCATCAAGCATATCAAGTTTCATTCACATCTGATCACGTACAGTGACCCTGAAGGGTTCAAGATGCCGCACAGCCAGTTTCATCAAGACTGGATAAAAATCCTGGGAGGAGTTCGTTAAATTCCAATGCCTGCACACCACGTTCTCTAGGGGGCGCCGTGGAGCTTTTTTGAAATTTCAAAAGCGGAATGTTTTTGTCTCGGGCTACTGTACCTGTGTACCGAATTTCATAGCTGTACGTGAAACTATTCGTCACCACCAAACTCCACTAAAGTCCAATTTTCAAGGTGGCGCTATTGAGTCATTTTGCCATTCATATGTGTAATTCCCCCAAAATATTAATCTTTCAACCAGTCCTGATGTGTGTGCCAAATATGGGGAGTGTTTGAGCATGTTTAGGGGGTCAAATTGGGGTTCAAAGTGGCGTAAGAAAAACAAAGAAACAAAGAAACAGAGCAGGAACAATAGGGCCTTTGCGCTGCAGTGCAAGGACAGCATTCAGTGTTTCACACTGATCGCTGGCCCTTGCCCTTTTGTGCTCGGGTCCTAATGAATAAACAAAAGGAGAAGAACATTTAAAGCATTAAAAAGAGAAAAACATAAAAAGCATTAGCAGAACCGCCGTGTGCTTCCCATTTTCCCAGAGAGCATTGGGGCACATTTGAGGTGTATTAAGAGTGCAGCAGAGAGCAGGCAGGAAAGAAGTCAAAGGAGGAGATTTGATCTGCATGACGTGACTTTTACCTGCAGACTTTGACTGATTCATAATAATTATAGAGTTCGTCTTGGATTCTAGTCTCTGGTTAATCAACCATGTGCTCCTATACCATCATATTAGCCCTGTGTGAATCGGCCTTCCTGTAATTTGGGGTCATTTTTTAAACTGTTGAAGTTTCTTTTGTTTCTCCACAACTTTCTTCTGAGGCTGATTTAGTGATTATAAATGGAAGTTTGGGTGTAAATTTATGAGGCTCATGTTGCTGCGCAGCATGAAGACACATTTAGAGCAAAGTGTCTCCACAGTTACCGCGTGGCAGCTTGTTAACGTCGCATCCATAGATGTCGGTAAATAAAGTGAAACACAGACGATGAAGCGCAAACGTGGGGGGTGATTTCTGGATCGCATGAGGTCTCCAGGTAATACTGAGCAAGTAGGGCCTGAAACATGACAGGTCAACATCCAGATCCGGAGGCTGGTGGTGCAAAACAGAACTTTAACTCATGGTTCAGAGCACAAAAACAGCTTAATTTTATGTAAAACACACAAACATCTTACAGCTTTACGCCCTTTCTCTTGCTAAAAGCCCTCATAGAGCGCAGACCTCCTCCAAGCAGCTCATTTCACCCCATGTTGGATTCACACCCAGAAATAATCGTCCCAGGATTGTTTTATCTCCATTATTAGACTCCTTGACCCAGAAAACAAACCCTTAGCATCTGGATTCACATTGATATCCTCATTAGTTCAATAGTTATTCACCAGAATCTCTTTCTGGGTAATGGTGGTTTCTTCTGGATCCAGCTCCATAGCTGTTGATTCTACAACAGATCTGTTGGATCCTCCTGATCCAGCAGAGTCTCAGCTACATGTTGGTGTTGGCTGCATGTCTGGATCTTCATCTGTTACCTTACAGTGATGACCATTCCACAGGCCCTCTAGGTTTTCCTGGTCTGGATCATAGTATCCGGAATTTTTCCCGGATCCGGATCAAATCTTGAGATGTTGTAGAAATTAGTGGGAACTGATCCTGTATTTTTTGCCAAGCAGCCTGGACATTTGTTGTGGAGTTACATGCACATATACATGCACATTGCCCTATCTCCCAATGCTAAAGAATCCTGGAGAACATTCCTGGATCCAGACGGTGATCCGGATCAGCACCAAGACCTAATCATCTGTTCCTGGTTCCATTATCCACCTTTCCTGAACATTTCATTAAAATCTGTTCAGAACTTTTCGTGTAAAGTTGTAAACAAACAAACAAACAAGATAAAACATGACCTGCTTGGTGGAGGTAATGATGCATTTTGCGTAGCTGGAAACAATATTCAAACTAGAAAAGCCCTCATAGAGTGCAGACCTCCGGCAAGCAGCTTCAGTCCCCCCCAACACAATCTACCAATAACAAAATATCCTGAAAAAAAGTTAACTGCCCGGTAATCTCTCTCACACCGTAGCACTGCTGTGGTTGAGAACGAGCGGCCGACACCCACCATATATGTGCAATACACTTTCCTACCACAAGGCGGCACTGGAAGGCTTTCTAACACTCCCAGTGTTAAAGAATCTTTTGATAAAGTCCTGGATCCAGACGGTGATCCGGATCAGTCCCACAATTTCATCATTTGTTCTTTGTCCCATTTCACACATTTCCTGAAAGTTTCATCCAAATCCGTCCATGAGTTTTTGAGGTATTTTGAACACAAACAAACGAACAAACAAACCAACACCAGCAAAATCATAACTTCTTGACGGAGGTACTGAGGACTAATTCTGCGCAAAGTCCCAACAGACATAGCTCATAGGATGCAGAAGAACTGTATCGAATCTGACATTCAGCAATTTTCGGATGATCGCTATCTTTATTTCATTTTTATTATCTTTTTTATAAATGGAGTCCTGTTGAAATTTAAAGATTTGGCCTCTTTATCTGTAGATAATAATAAATAAATATACAAAAATGTGTTTAAAAGATGCATTTTATAAGAAACTTTGCGTTGGACGTTGTGTTGTTTTTAATTTTACTGCATATTCACGTCTCGTCCTGTCCTTTCGAGTCTTTACCCTGCATGACTTGTGACTTTCTTCAGGTTCAACGAGTCTCTCAGATCAACTCCTTCCATCCTGGAGGTTTTCCTGTGTTCTGATCAGGTCGCATCGCTTCAAGAAAACACAGTTCTTCAAAGGCTCACGTAGCATTCGGTCCTAACACGACTACGATAGATGAGCTATTGTTGTGCCTCATTTCTGCTTTATTAAATTTGGCGGCGATGCAGTCGAGAGGTGTTCTAACAGGTTCAATAGCACCTGTGTCACCGAGTCATTGTTAGAAAGCTGTTACTTGCTCTCTAAATTGCAGCTTCTTTATGAGGTGAAACTAAAATGTCAGCTGCAGTTTTGTTTTTTTTTTCTCCCAGATCTGGAGACGCGCAGGCCGATTGTGTTTTCAAAAAATCCTCCCACGTGTCTCTTATCTGCAGAGCTCAAGGTTGTCGGCTCCGGCCTCGCTGCCGCAGAGCTGTTACTTAATCCGCCGGCGGTCGTTCAGGTGGAAGCAGCCCCGGAGCTCGAAGGGTTAAACGAAAAAAAAAACCACACAATGTCCGGCCGATCCGACGCCAGCTGGACACCGCAAACATCCATCTGTTTCATTATGTGACATTCCTCTGGTTAAACCGAGGTCTGTGGCATTAGGGAAAGGCATGGTTTGTGTTAAAAAACAACAAGAAATACTGTTCTTTGGATGAGAATGATTTCATTAAGGCTGCAAAATGCCTGCATGGTGTTAAGAAACCTGAAGAACTAAACCTGCCAGACTGCAGGGAGGAACTTCCTGGATCAGGTTTAATTGTCCTCAAAGGGAAGTTTGCAAGATAATAAAACAAAAATACATAATTAGGAAGAGCCCTAAATATGTAAAACCATGGAAATATTCCTGTCCACAAAGTTTCCATCCGCTTGTAAACACCATGTATCATGACAGTCTTGAGTCTCCAATGACTCCAATAACTGATTCATAGATTTATTAAAGGTCTTCTGGAAATATGAGAATCTGTTGGGTCAAAAATAAACATACAGCAACTTGAATTATTAGGGCCCGAAGCACTACAGTGCGTAGGACCCTATTGTTCCTCTAGTGTTTGGCGGTTTGGCGGTTCGGCGGTTTGGCGGTTTCTTTTTCTTACGCCACTTTGAACCCCAATTTGACCCCCTAAACATGCTCAAAAACTCACCAAATTTGGCACACCCATCAGGACTGGTGAAAAATTTGATATTTTGGGGGAATTACACATATGAATGGCAAAATGACTCAATAGCGCCACCTAGAAAATTGGGCTTTAGTGGAGTTAATACGGCTAGTTTCACGTAAACTC
This sequence comes from Dascyllus trimaculatus, assembly GCA_024666655.1. Lineage (NCBI taxonomy): Eukaryota > Metazoa > Chordata > Actinopteri > Pomacentridae > Dascyllus > Dascyllus trimaculatus. The sequence continues at coordinate 3,158,691 of CM045456.1, forward strand.
ATTAAATTTGGTACACAGGTACAGTAGCCCAAGACAAAAACATTCCTGCTTTTAAAATTTCAAAAAAGGCTCAACAGCGCCCCCTAGAGCACGTAGTGTGCAGGCATTGGAATTTATCGAACTCCTCCCAGGATTTTTATCCGATCTTCACCAAATTCGCTGTGTGGCATCTAGACCCATCCAGGATGAAAAGTTATTAAAATCTTGTGGCTGCGTCACACGGTGTGGGCGTGGCATGGCGGCCATTTTGAACAAAAAAGCTAAACAGCGCCAACTAGAACACGTGGTGCGCAGGCATTGGAATTTAACAAACTCCTCCCAGGATTTTTATCCAATTTTCACCAAATTCGCTGTGTGGCATCTACACCCCTCCAGGATGAAAAGTTATTAAAATCTCGTGGATACGTCACACGGTGTGGGCGTGGCATGGCGGCCATTTTGAACAAAAAAGCTTAACCTCGGCCACTTCAACACGTGGTGCGCAGGCATTGGAATTTAACGAACTCCTCCCAGGATTTTTGTTCGATCTTCACCAAATTCGCTGTGTGGCATCTACACCCCTCCAGGATGAAAAGTTATTAAAATCTTGTGGCTGTGTCACACGGTGTGGGCGTGGCATGGCGGCCATTTTGAACAAAAAAGCTTAACCTCGCCCACTTCAACACGTGGTGCGCAGGCATTGGAATTTAACAAACTCCTCCCAGGATTTTTGGCCGATCTTCACCAAATTCCCTGTGTGGCATCTACACCCCTCCAGGATGAAAAGTTATTAAAATCTTGTGGCTGCATCACACGGTGTGGGCGTGGCATGGCGGCCATTTTGAACAAAAAAGCTTAACATTGTACAATGGAACACGTTGCGCAGGCATTGGAATTTAACGAACTCCTCCCAGGATTTTTGTCCGATCTTCACCAAATTCACTGTGTGGCATCTAGACCCCTCCAGGATGAAAAGTTATTAAATTCTCGTGGATACGTCACATGGTGTGGGCGTGGCATGGCGGCCATTTTGAACAAAATCGCCATGTGGAACGAAATGGGTTTTGGAGGTGAAGGGATCCATGTAAAATCACCAAATCAACACAAATCCTCATTAATCTCAAGACCTAATATTTAATGTACAATTCAGGAATGGACGTGGTCAAACGGCTCCACAGCGCCCCCTAGAAATATTCAAATAGTCATATAAAATCACTGCTTTATCCTACAAACATAAAATTTGGTACATACATATAGTATCCCAAGACCAACAGATTTGCACAGTCGAAATTCTAATCGGCTCTACGGCGCCCCCTAGACAAGGTCGTGTGGAGAGGAGTGCGGTGAGGAGCGAGGGCCCGTCTGACGCTGCTTGCAGCTTTAATTAGTTTTGATGCTGTAGAAAGTTGTCATTCAGATTTTATTAGTTTCATGGCCTCTTAATTTCTCCTGAGTGATTACGATCGACTACAGCTGCTGACTCCTCTGAGCCAGTTTAACTAGAACCATTAGATCCACTCATTAGACTCAGACACTACAGTGGGAAAGTCTGAGGAGCTCAGCAAAGATCTGAACAAGCAAATCATCGATTTGAACCAGCCAAAAAGTCCCTTGGAGTCATTTCTAAGCATCTTCAGATCCTAGAATCTTCTGTTTGTAGTATAAAGTTCATGGTCCAGGTGTGTTGCTGCCACCATCAGGAAGGAAACACAAACTACCACCTGCTGCTGAGGCTGGAATGAAGGTTTTAGACTGGTCCCCCCAAAGTCCTGATCTATGGCAGTATCAAAATGCACTGTTTGTTTGTGACAAAGATTCACGTGTTTCAAGGATTCTATCATAGAAGATTCAGAGATACAGGAGTCAGTGGACACTCAAGACTGACATGATGCACGTGGACTTTCTATAAAACACCTGCTCCTTCACTCTGTGGGTTTCTCGCCTCTCTGTGGTTTAATAACTTCTCTTTTCTCTCGTGTTTACCTTCAGAGTGAGCTGGTTTGTGCAGCAGTGTGTGAAGGTTTCAGCCTCCCTGAGGTCCACTAAAGGACAGACGTCAGCATGAACGGACTGAATACGTCTGAGAATTTGATGATGGGGTTGTTTGGTTGTTTGCTTCTACATTTGTTAGTATAAAGGGAGCAGAGGAGGCTCTCGGCCCTGCAGGACTCCAGCGTTTCATCATTATTCTTCTTCCAGATCAGCTTCTGGTTCCAACAGGTTTGGATAAATCACTGAATTACTACCACTGAGTTGTTCTTCAGTGTTTGAGTGAAGCTGAGTGTCTATTGACATAAAAGCATCAGATGTCCTTTGAACGCTAATTTTACCTCTTTCGTCAGCAGACATCGTGAAAAATAGAAAAGAAATACCAGACGCAAAAGGAAAAGGTACACCTCTATGAGTTATTTTAAAGCTTCTTAAGCAAGTGTCAGGAATTAGACAGGCCCAAACTATAGCCTCTCAAGCTAGCATCAGTTCATAGACAGGTCCAAACTATTCCATTCAATTCAATTCAATTCCATTCAATTCAGTTTTATTTATATAGCGCATATTTACAACACAAGTCGTCACAAAGCGCTAAACATTGTAAGAAAAAACAGGAAACAGAAACTATAGCCTCTCAAGCTAGCATCAGTTCATAGACAGGTCCAAACTATAGCCTCTCAAGCTAGCATCAGTTCACAGACAGGTCCAAACTATAGCCTCTCAAGCTAGCATCAGTTCATAGACAGGTCCAAACTATAGCCTCTCAAGCTAGCATCACTTCATAGACAGGTCCAAACTATTCCATTCAATTCAGTTCAATTCAGTTTTATTTATATAGGGCATATTTACAACACAAGTCGTCACAAAGCGCTAAACATTGTAAGAAAAAACAGGAAACAGAAACTATAGCCTCTCAAGCTAGCATCAGTTCGAAGACAGGTCCAAACTATAGCCTCTCAAGCTAGCATCAGTTGATAGACAGGTCCAAACTATTGCCTCTCAAGCTAGCATCAGTTGATAGACAGGTCCAAACTATAGCCTCTCAAGCTAGCATCAGTTCATAGACAGGTCCAAACTATTGCCTCTCAAGCTAGCATCGGTTGATAGACAGGTCCAAACTATAGCTTCTCAAGCTAGCATCAGTTCATAGACAGGTCCAAACTATAGCCTCTTAAGCTAGCATCAGTTGATAGACAGGTCCAAACTATGGCCTCTCAAGCTAGCATCAGTTGATAGACAGGTCCAAACTATAGCCTCTTAAGCTAGCATCAGTTCTTAGACAGGTCCAAACTATAGCCTCTCAAGCTGGCATCAGTTCATAGACAGGTCCAAACTATAGCCTCTCAAGCTAGCATCAGTTGATAGACAGGTCCAAACTATAACCTCTCAAGCTAGCATCAGTTGATAGACAGGTCCAAACTATAGCCTCTCAAGCTAGCATCGGTTGATAGACAGGTCCAAACTATAGCCTCTCAAGCTAGCATCAGTTGATAGACAGGTCCAAACTATAGCCTCTCAAGCTAGCATCAGTTCATAGACAGGTCCAAACTATAGCCTCTCAAGCTAGCATCAGTTGATAGACAGGTCCAAACTATAACCTCTCAAGCTAGCATCAGTTCATAGACAGGTCCAAACTATAGCCTCTCAAGCTAGCATCAGGTGATAGACAGGTCCAAACTATAGCCTCTCAAGCTAGCATCAGTTGATAGACAGGTCCAAACTATACACTCTCAAGCTAGCATAAGTTGATAGACAGGTCCAAACTATAGCCTCTCAAGTTAGTTTCAGTTCATAGACAGGTCCAAATCAGTGGCGGCTGGTGCAGTTTTCTCCAGGGGGGGCTATAACTCCAAAACGGACATATACCAAAAACAGGGTTTATGCAGGTCTGAACAAATGTAAGACTTTTTAAAGACCTTTTTACAACCATTTTGAATTAAATTTAAGATCCACACAAATTCAGAAAAAGTAAGGGAAATTGCAATCACAGAATTGCTTTCAAAGTTACCAAATTTATTCCCACAGAACCCATAAATCAACCTCAACCTCCTCATTGTGCTGACAGATCTCCATCCTGTTGTCTTTATTAAGCTGACATGAAATGTTTATTCTTCCTAACATGGCTAGTCGTGGTCGTGGATCCTAGTTTGTTCCTGCTTCTTTGCCTTTTCTGAACTGCTTTAATCAGTCCTACCTGTCTTGATCCATGCTGGGTCAGATCCTGATGTTTGAAAAAGGAGGCAGGGAAAGCAGAATAAAGCATCAGCCTGGCTACATCAGTTAGCCTAGCCTTGCTGCTAAACCAGGTCCTGTGTTGTCCCCTCTGTCTTTGGATGCTGATTAATTAGGATGTTGGGCTGATCAGGTCTGAGCTCTTTCACCTGCAGCTTCTCCTGAAATGTTCTCCTCTCCAAAGGTTTTGATTTAAGTGACTTCACTGAATTATTTAATGTCTCTTTCTCCATTTTGCGTCTCTGTCTATCGTCTCCAACTCCCGCTACTCGACCTGTCAATCAGCCGCACTTTATGACAGACGATTGTGACTCGGGCCGACATCCCGACGTCAGCCCCACCCACGGCGGGAGGGTGGTGGTATCTAAATAATCCAGCTACGTCAGCTGTGGGCGCAGGGAAGCTGCGCCCCAACTTAGTCCTATCTCTTGTATTGAAGAGGAGTTACTGCGCATGTACAACTTTTAACGAGAGTCTATGGGCAAAGATTTTTGCGCCCCAGGGCGGAAATACGTCACCAATCGGACAACACAAATGAACGAAACAACTTTACTCATCATCATTGCCTACATAATATTTGTTTTCCTCATCTTAAAATAGATATACATTTATTTCGAAATATTTGTATTTTATTATTTCATTTTTATTATTATTTTTATATCTTATTTAAGCTAAAGTGGTGAGTGATGAATGGTGGGGCGGCGCCCTAGCGCCCTCTATTGGCCAGCCGCCACTGGTCCAAATGCATTATCAAACCGTCCATATGAAGACACTTTAGCAAATATAACACGCAAACATGAAACAAATGAAAACAAAATGAGAAGTTACACTTTACGCCTCTCAAACTGAGCAGAATCTGGTTATTTTGGTTTCCTTTGGCAGCCATGTTGGCTCAACTGAGGTCATGTGACTAAGTATACTCCACAGCAAAATAAAAGCATGGCATTAAAGAGCAACTTTATTTTTTAAGGTTTTATATTTTAAATCAAAGTGACCTTTTTTATATCTTGTTCGTGACACTTGATAAAATTATGGAATAAAATCTAGAATAAACTGGGTGAGCTGGTGTGCTCAAGCTGCAGCGAGTGTTTAGAGAAAGGCAAAGACTTAACAGAGCTGCACAATCTAGAACAAACAGTTATTTGTAAGACGTTAAGGGATTATTTTCATGCAAAAAATGCAGAAATATGCAGCCTTGACAGACAGTTTAGAGATTTTAGGGGTTTAATTACCAACCAGAGGCTGAGTATCAGGTAAAACAAAGTCAACTGTTATCAGAAACTAAAAAACAAACCCGCTCTCACCTCGGTCCCTCTGCAGGACACCTCCCTCTTTGCTTTTGTGTGTTTCTCGGGGCTGCAGGTTGGAAACGTCTGACGCTGCTGTTTTATCCTGCGGAGGTGAGCAGCAACACGGCATACATCATCACATTTTACCATTTACACATGAGCCACCTGCTCACATTCCCACAGCGTCGAAACCTGAGAGATTCGCTGGAGGTGTCCTCTGCGTGGGAGGTTTTACATTTTAAAAAGAGCCCTACTGGATTAAAACCCGAGAAGACGATGACGACACCAGCTGGAAGAGTGTAGCTCCTGGCGTCTATTTCAGGTCTTTTAAACTCCCCTGTGGATTGAAGAACGATGCTAAAGTTTACTCAGTGTGTTCAGATGTGATGCCAAGGATCCCGACAGTCAGCAGAGGGAATACAACATTTTTACTAGGTTATAACAGTTTTAGAGAAATGTGCTGTCATTTTTTTATTCCTGTTTTGCTAATTTACATATACACTGAACAAAAATATGAAGGCCCCATGTGAAATATTGATGCCACATGAAGTGCACCACCCAAAGTGAGCGTATACTGTCTGGTACTTGTACTAAATGGATGACCGGAGTCATCTGAGGCGTTGCTGCTTTGGTCAACATGTGACATGTTGGGGTGGCCTTTTATTGTCCCCAGTATAAGGAGTGTCTGAGTACTGCTCATTGTGTTGGAGCAGCGTCTGGATATGCCACACCCATGGACTGAATGGAATTAATGCATCACTGAGGCAGTGGTGGACTCAAATTTGGGAACTAATCAAGAGAAACATCCATTTAGTCCAAGTACCAGACAGTATACGCTCACTTTGGGTGGTGCACTTCATGTGGCATCAGTATTTCACATGGGGCTTTTATATTTTTGTTCAGTGTAATATCTAGTAAAATCACAAAAAAATATGTTATTTTGTATGTACAAAAACAGGTCAAAGCTGCAAATAATGTCCACATATTTTTTTACTGTATTTAAGCACATCAAAAAATTAATTTAAAAAAAAATAATATATGGTATTTGCTGTGATCTGTCAGAAACAGTGTGCATATTTAGGATCGAAAAATGGAAAATATTTTTTGCGTCATTTAACAGATTTTCCTTGTTATGTAAATGAACGTATTTTTCTGTGGTTTTACTGGATATTACCTGTAATTTAACATGTTTTTTATAAATACTGCATGAAAAACATGTCAAAGCTGTAAATGTCCACATCGAAAATCAGTATTTTTACACATCATACTTTATTCTTTTATCGTTTTTAGCTGTAAAATTACACTTTTTACTACGTTTAAATGCCATTCATTTACATTTGTTTGCTGTGAATTGACAGAAACATTATGTCTTATTAGGACTGAAAAATGACAAACTCTTTAAAGTGTAATTATACAAATTTTGTAATGGTAAGTTAGAGGCAATATCATATAATAATGTTAATTTACATGTAAAAATTAAACTAAATTAAATTAAAAAGGTCGAAACTGTAAATAATATTAAAAGTTTTTCCTATTTTTTCTGAAAACGTGTGACTATATTATATTTATGTTAGGGTGCGGGGGAGAACCCAACTGCGGACACGGAACAGGCTTAGGCAGATTTCTCAAAGGAACAATTTATTTAAACCGGACAAGGACCAACATAACATGGGGGAAGGTACAAAACCAGAACCCACTCCAATACAGGAGGAACCCAAAAACTCAAACACTAACTAGACTACAAAAGGGAAAACAGAAACTAGACTAAACTGAAGCCTAAACAGAATATGAATCTAAATAACTAAACTAACGACAGCAGAAAAACTTAAGAAAACCACAGACGATTAAATTAAACCAAACCAACAGAACAAAACTACAGACTAAAAAACAACACAGTGGGGGAAAACTAACTGGAGGAGAACAGAATGTAGAAACCAGGCTTGATACCCAACAAGACCAAACTACAAAAACCAAAGAATAACTAACTAACAAACAGAATGGTAACAACAGAAAACCTGTGAGAACAAACTAAATAACTACAAACAAAACAGGATTACTCACACAACCTAAATAACAAAAGGGACAGGCAGGATCCGGGATATGCGGGCTGGGAGTTTGGGTGATGGCAGTCCGAGTGAAGCAGGCAGGCAAACAGGGAACCGGTGGGGGACAGGGCAGAGTCCAGCAGGGAACAGGTACATAGTTCTATGATCTGGCGGCGGGTGAGTGAGTGGCTTGAGTATTTAAGGTGTGTAATCATGTCCAGGTGGGCTGCTTGCCGCAGCTGCCTCGAATCAGTAATCAGGGCACAGGCAGCCACGGCTGAGCTGATGGAGTGAGGCAGAGTGTGGGAGAATCAGGGAGAGAGAGGGGAAAGCACGGGCTGGAGCAGGAATCCTAACAATTTAACTGTATGTAAAGCAGAAAAAATCTAATTATTTCACAGATTTTTTTTTATTAATCAAAAGAAACATTAGGTATATTAAGGATTTTAAAAAATAGTTAAATTGCAGATAATATCTAGTAAAATCGCAGAAAAAAAATAATAAGGTAACTGTAAAAAAAAAGTCCAAAACTATAAATAATGTCCACCTCAAAAATCTGTTTTTATAAATAGTAACAGGCTCTAAATGTGTGTCTATATAAAATATTATTCTGTCAGCTAAAATCTTCTAAAAATATAAGTATTTTATACATATATAGATTTGTTGTTCAAACTTTTTCTTAAAACAATCATTAGAACTTTTGAGTAATGTTGTGGAAACGTTCTCTGCTAGCTGGGGTTTCATTACATGCAACTTTTATTTCTATTCCAGTGTTTATTTTTGTCATAAATAAGATGTTTTTATGCAGGAAATGTTTGATATATCACAGGTTTTTCAAAATAAGAGACCAGTTTGCTTGTTTACATTATTTACATGATGCAGAAGCAGCTTGTGAGATTGAAAACGTCGTTCTGCTGTCGTCAGAAGTCGCTTCTTCCTGGCTTTGGATGCTGAACAGAAGCTTCATCATGCACTTTCAAACGAGCTCCGCCCTGCAGCCGGCAGACGAACAACCTCTGCGTGGATCATTAGCTCCGTAACCGTCTTCAGCGGTTTTACTCACCCAGATTCTCATCAACAGAAAAGAAACTGACTGAGACCAGGAGAGGCGTTGGAGATATGAAACGTGCAGCCATTACTTCCACTGTCAGAGATTACCTGGGCCTTTGCGGGAGAAGAAAAGCAGAATAACCTGTGTGATATCGGTGATAAATTGAAGCTCGGCTTGTTTATCGCCGGATGAACAGCATCAACGTCGGCACAAGCTCCCAAACACTGGCTCAGTGTTTCCATCGGCTGCTGAATCATGCGGCTCGGTGTGACTCTCACGATAAACAGATGAGAAATAAAGTAACCGACCGGCTCAACAACAGAGTCGCAGGGGTTGGTGTTATCACAGGTGCAGCGATCCATCCATAACTGAAGGTTTTCACACAAACTGAAACCGTTTTCTCCCATTTGTGTTGATTGCGAGGCCGAATTACTGCGGAAAAACACTCGAGGTTCACAGAATGACAGTCGGACCGGGTTTAGCTTCTTCTAAAGGACGACCTTTTGTTTGGTTTCTGCCAGTCAGGACAGATTTCAGCCCCATGTCCTCGCTTTGGGAGGCAGAAATCATCAAAACAAGTCTCTCCGTCCATACGTTTATCTGACTTCTTCTGCTTTTCCAGAGTTGGGGGAATAATCCTTCTGCCGGGAACATCTTCCAGTTCCTCCTGAGGGATCTGGGGAAGATTAGATACTAGAGCCACAACATCCTGACCACTGACAGGTGAAGTGAATAACATGGATCATGTTGGTACTATGAGGTGTTCTGATGGAGAACCTTGATCAGACTTAGACACCCAAATAAACATCGTCCCACAACAAACACACTCCCTCATGCTGATGGAAATCCCAAATGTCACTGGATGAAAATGCCCCCCACCACATGGCAACAACACCAACCAATCAGGAACATGTGGAGGAACATGACAATGGTCCAACATGTTGATGTGACCTCCAGACTTCCTACAGCCCATTCTGATCAAGCATCAACAGGATGCAGTGGAACCAGTTGGATTGACAGAGGCCCCACTGTACAAGCCAGAGCACCCAAAGGATCCAGTGGTTCCAGACCCCATAGGACCCCCTGAGAGGTCCTCTGGTCCAACGGTTTTGAGCAGTGGTTCTCAACTGGTCCGGCCTCAGGACCCATTATGTCTCTATTAATAATGGTTGCGACCCAAATTGCTGAAGTTTGCTGTTGATGTTAACAGATTAAGGTTCATTTGGGTGGAGTCTCAACACATTTTGATACAACTTGGGAAAATTTGGGCTTATTTTTGCTCATTTTGGTATATTTGGAAGTTTTTGCCAAGTTTTTGGGCATATTTTGGCCCAGTTTGACAGATTCTGAGCACATTTTGGTTCATTTTTGGGACGTTTTAGCGCAAATTTCTCCTATGAGCCGGTAGAGCCAAATCCTAAGGTTAATAGTGCGTCACTACTGGTGTCACCACCACTGAATATCCTGCTATTGAAAGAAAACTGTCATAAGAAACACGTCCATTAAAATAAAAGACTTTATACCACTACTTTTTTTGCAGGGGGGCCATGCTTCTGCGACCCTCTAAAAATGGCTTCCCCACCCACTTTTGGGTCCCGACCCACCAGTTGAGAACCACTGATCTAGAGTATTTTGGACCAACACAATATTAGGCAGGTGGTCATAAGGTTATGCCTTTTAAGGCTGCTATGAAATCTAACAAACTATATTACAGTCATGAAAACAACTATTTAAAACCATTGCTTTGTTATCCATCCATCCATACATCCATCGCTTAATCCTCTGTAGGGTCGTCGGGGGGTGGAGCCTATTCCAACCAACTCAGGCGAAGGCAGGAGACACCTGGACAGGTCTCAAGTCCATCACAAGGCTGCACATAGAGACAGACAACCAAGCACATCTCATCCACACCTAAGAACAATTTAGAATCATCAATTAACCTCAGCATGTTTTTGGACTGTGGGAGGAAGCTGGAGAACCTGGTGAGAACATGCAAACTCCACCCAGGAAGATCCCAGGCGTCCTAACCGGGACGTGAACCGGGGATCTTCTAGCTGAGAGGCGACGCTGCTAACCACCGAGCCACTTTGTTATTGTCAAAGTAATTATTAAGATCAATGAGTAAAAAACAACAGTGCTGTCTATTGGTTTTACAGTTTGAAAGCTGGATGTTTTGCCGACCCCTCCATCCGCCCCGACCTCCTCTCTGGGTGGACTTGAATGGGCTTGAAAAATAAACATATTCGGGGAAAATTCTCAGCGCTAGTAACTTAGCTGTTAGTTTGTCAGACAGAGTAGAAAAGAGCTGTTTATAAAGAAGTACAGATGTTTGATTCACAGCTCTGACCTGCCTCCATGTTAGATTAAAGACCCGCCGTTTGCTCGTCGTCGTCTAGAGCAACACTTAGACGTGTTTTCTAATCTATTATTTCCTCTGGCGGGATAATATCTGTCCGTGTGTTCGTGATTGTCATTGTCAGAAACGGTCCTGACTATTGGTTTTACAGCGGGAAGATCAACGGGATGTTTTGTTGGCGCGTCCATCCACCCCGACCTCCTCTTTATTACAGGTAATTTGGCTGCGTCGCTTAAATTCAACCACATTTCTGTGTCCAGTCCTGAAACAGCCGAAGTCTTCGTGTCCACTGCTGTTGAAAGCGACCAGACACATTAGAAAAGAGTCTAACAGCAGCTGACAGGGCAGAATTATTCACACGTCCGATGAGCTCTTGACCGCTTAAGGGGCCGAAGAAAGTATTTTGAATTCAATTAAACTGTTCTCATAATTTGAATCCTTGTTAAACTTTGAAGATCCCAGCGGGCTGCCAGATATCATTTAAAAGGCTGAAATATTCACTGGACGCCTGCGTGACAGAGATCCGGCTTTCAGCGGACGGACGAGCGACTTAAGCCTCTTTCCTGTTAATTTGATGGCACTTTTCCACAAAAAGTCACAGCAGCATTCGCACGAGGCCGGACCTGCCAGCATTCCCAGCTGTCTAAAGAAGTTTGGAGAGCGAAAAACACCATGTACTGTCAACATGTGAACTTGTAGGACATTTTTTAGGCGTTCTGGACAAGTTTTAGTCATTTTGGAGTAATTTTTGACAAGATTTGTGTCACTTTGGGGACATTTTTTGTTGTTTTGCTCAAAGTTTTAATGATTTTCAAAAAGACGAGTCATTTTGGACACATTTTAGGGATTTTTGACAATGTTTTTTTCGCCTTTTGGACACATTTTTAGTCATTTTGCGCTAATTTTTGTAATGTTTGAGAAGATTTGTGTCACTTTAGGACAGTTTTTGTGATTTTGGATTAATTTTGAGTGATTTTTGACAAGATACGAGTCACTTTGGACACATTCAGAGTCATTCTGGGCATGATGATGAAACACAATAAGCTTTTATTGATCACACAGTGGGGATATTTGCATTGTCGCAGCAGCAAATTGGACAAACATACATACAAACCATCCATCCATTATCTTTCCACCGCTTAATCCTCTGTAGGGTCACGGGGGGCTTAGTCTATCCCAGTCGACTCAGGTGAAGGCAGTGGACACCCTGGACAGGTCTCCAGCCTATCACAGGGCTACATAGAGACAAACAACCAAGCACACTCTCATTCACACCTACGGACAATTTAGAATCATCAGTTAACCTCAGCATGTCTTTGGACTGTGGGAGGAAGCTGGAGAACCCGGTGAGAACATGCAAACTCCACACAGAAAGATCCCAGGCGTCCAAACCGGGACGCGAACCGGGGATCTTCTAGCTGTGAGGCGACGCTGCTGACCACCGAGGCACCGTGCAGCCCCATACAAACCATACAAACAGAAATATCTGTAGAAAATAAACCAAAAATCTTCATCAGCACTGGTTCAGATTGTCCAAAAATCCCACATGTCAGTGACTTTGCAGATTCTTTCATGACAAACATCATTTATGGACTAATTCTGAGTTATTTTGTAGAAATTGTGCATCATCTGGGACACATTTGATGTCATTTTACACTGATTTTTAGCATCTTGGACTAATTTGTGTCATTTTTGGGGAAGTGTTCGTCATTTCGGACACATTTTTAGCCATTTAAGACTAATTTTTGAAGCATTTTGGCTGAGTTTTAGTCTTTTTGGACTAATCTGATGCAATGAAATAAGCCTTTATTCATCCCACAGTGGGGAAATTTCCATTGTTACAGCAGCAAAAGGGACAAAACAAACATTTAGGAAATATCTGGTTAATGAGACTCACCAATAATAAATGTAATCCAGGGTTTGATTGTCAAGTTGTGCCTAGTTTTCCTGTTTTCTGTCTTATTTTTTGTCATCTTGTCTCATTTTGTCTCCACATCCTGTAGATATTGAACTATTTTCATTTTCCTCTACAAACTTTTCCTTTTTGCTTTGTGGAAACACTGCCTGCAGTTCAACCTGAAACCTGAAGCTCAGTCAGTCACGGAGAATCACCTGAGCTGAGGAGCTTTTTTCTTTTACCGTATCTGATGCAAACATTTTAGAAGGACGAGACATGCAGAGCAGTGATTCTGACGAAACATCGTGGATCGTTTTGGAACATCTGAAGAGTTTTGCAGCATCCAAATGAGGGTTTGTTGCATTCATGCACAACAGCAATCAAATGACCCCTGACATGGAGACAGGATTGATGAGGATCTAACAGCTGCAGTTAAAACATGTGCTACACAGCAGATTTGGGATTTATTCTTCCGTTTTTCGCTGCGTAATTCTGCGTTCTCCACTCTCACATGTGTGATAAATATTGCAGCGTGACTCTGAATGAAGCCATCAGGAGCATGAACATCGTGATAGAACCGGTTTCTTATGCGAGTGTCGTGGACTTGGAAGTTTTCTGGAACATCTGAAGAGTAGCATCTATATCAGGGGTGTTGATATTTATATGTAAAACCAGCCTTTACAGCAGCCTCACTTTGTGATTTGGCTTTTTTGAACATAGTCTGTTGTGAACTTCTACTTTCTGGCTCCTTTGACTCATGTCCAGGTCCTTGTGCTTGTCCTGGTGTTTCGTTTCATCGTGTCATCTGATGTTGTTCTCCTTGGTTGTCGCCACGTTGGTTGGTCCGAATACTAACATCTGTGCTCCGGATATTCTGGTCCAGTTACTGACGAACATCCGAATATTATGTTCGTGCGGCGGCGGTGGCCGGGGTGGAGGGCGAGGGCGAGGTGTTCGTCGGAGTCCGATGGCATTTGGCAGATATATCCTGCTGGCTGGCGGTGGCACACACTGGAAAAAATGCCCCTCCAAAACAACAAAAAAAAATCTTATTTCAAGGCACTTTTACCTTGAAATAAGTGTAAAAATCTGCCAATAGAACAAGTAACAATTTGCCTTAAAACACGTCCCTCCATGTTGCTGAAATGCTACTTTTAAAGTGAATTTATCTTAAATCAAGTGGGTTGAGACATTTTGACTAAAAATAGGACAAATAAACTTGGTAAGATGTTGAGTTTTTGCAGTAGCAGCGTCCTCGCATGACGCTGGTGCAGATGCTCAGCCAGGCGGCGGCAGATGAGAGTGGTGCACACAACTATTCAGATCTCAAAGTCATTATCCGGATATTCGGGTCCAGCACTAAACACATGTTCTGCCTCCACCTGTCCAGAGAGCCTCCTGGTTCTGCCTTTCTTGTCATCATTTCTGGGAGGGGTAGCACGGTGCTAGTAGTAGCATGAGGTTGCTATGACTACGGTCAACAGAGGAGACGGTGTTTATGGGTCCTGTCCCGATTGAGGCGCCAAAACACCAGCAGAGCATTCTGGGATTTGCAGTATTAGTGGAGCATGTGCTGTATAATACCGATGGGCCGCTCTAGTAGTCGTATGGTATTGTGTAGTGCAGTGGTTCTCAACTGGTGGGTCGGGACCCAAAAGTGGGTCGCGAAGCCATTTTTAGAGGGTCACAGAAGCATGACCCCCCCCCCCCCCAAGTAGTGGTATAAAGTCTTTTATTTTAAAGGACGGGCTTCTTATGACACAGTTTGCTTTCAATAGCAGGATATTTAGTGGTGGTGACACCAGTAGTTTCCCAATATTAACCTCTAGATTTGGTTCTGCCAGCTTATTGGAGAAATTTATGATAAAATGTGCCAAAAATGAACCAAAATGTGCTCAGAATCTTTCAAAATGGGCCAAAAATATGCCCAAAACTTGGCAAAACCGTCCAAATATACCAAAATGAGCAAAAATAAGCCAAAATTTTCCCAAGCTGTATCAAAATGCATTGAGACTACACCCAAATAAACCTTAATCTGTTAACATCAACAGCAAACTTCAGCAATTTGGGTCGCGACCGTTATTAATAGAGACATAGTGGATCCTGAGGCTGGACCAGTTGAGAACCACTGGTCTAGCGGGCCAAATATAATTACACTGCAGGCCAAATTTGGCCCGCGGGCCAGAGTTTGACACCTATGATCTATATGAAGATAAAGATACAGATACAGAGACTTTATTGTCATTGTGCAGAAGTGGAAGAACACGACAATTAGCAGCTATGCGAATAAGAATAAAAATAGATAAAGAGATAAATAAAAATACTCTTAAAAATAAAAATAATTCAAACAAAGTATCATATACATATGACAAAGTGTTCAAGTAGTGCAGGACTGATCATATAAATAGTGCAAATAGTGGGAGTGCAGGGGTTTGGTAAAGTTCTTATTGCACAGATGAGCCTGGAGGTGGAGGGGGTGGTGTGCATGTTCAGCTGAACCGTCCTATCAGGCTGGGGATGTCTGGATGGTGGTGGTATGAAGGTCTACACAGACGGAGAGCTGAAAGCAGGAATCGTTTCTCACATAGCAGATCTGGATTAGGTCTGTTGGTGCATTATTCGGCATTACGCCACCCTCCACTCTCACGTCTGTGACAAATACTCCACCGTGAGTCTGGAGCACGAACAGAAAGGTGACGAACGTTTGAATGACAGAACGCCGACACTTTAGCAGACCGATGGAGCCGCAGCGCTATGTCTGAAAGGGGTTTTTTTACACGCCAACAAACACGTAAA